>JAVCKT010023408.1:47615-69455 GCA_032273925.1 Rhynchotus rufescens
CGGCTCGACGCCGCCCGGTTCGGTTCTCTGCCGCCGCCGCGGCGCGGAGCGCTAGGGAGGGATGAGGGCAAGGGCGCGGGCCACAGGGAGCGAGGAGAAAAGGAAGGGCGGGAATGCCACTCACAAGATGGCGACACCGCACATCTTCCCCTCCCTTCAGGGGAAGGGGGAGGGCCCGCTCGCTTAGGACGCACGCCCGGCGCTGATTGGCTGCCTGCGGCGGAATCCGCAGCTGCTATTGGAGGAGAGGCTGTCAGTCGCGCGCAGCCCTGCTGTGGGAGCGGGAAGGGGCGGCCGGGCCGGGGCTGGCGACAGGCGCCGCGGGAGCGCGCGGGCTGCGGCCGGGAATCGCGGGGAGAATCCGCCAAAATCCGCGATTTCCGAGTCAGATTGTCTGCCCAGGCGCCGCCATTCCCGCAGCGTGACGCCACCGTGCGTCCAGCAACAGCGTTTTAGCGTTTGCCTCTCTGTTCGCCCTGAGGCATGTGTGTAGTTTTACCAGTGTCTTTAGAAGCCTAGACTGTTCTAAATTCAGCTATTTTGGGGTAGAAAGTACCCTTATTTGGGGTAGAAGACCATACTGAAACTCCGTTTGCTTTAGATCAGTGAGGCGGGATTATGTTCATGCTAAACATATATTTTTTTTTAAGAAATAGCGTGGACTTTGAGCAAAAGGAAAGTCCCTCAAAATCCCTCAAAACGCAGACATTGCTGTCACATTCGCCCAGCCAATGATGCCAGTGGGAGCCTGGAGAGCCATGAGGAAAAAGGGACTGGCCTCCGGGAAGGCCTTAACCTTCCGCCCACTCCCTATCTTGGAGCAGCACCTTCCCTTTCATCGTTCACGTTCTGCTTATCCCACTTTTCCCGGTCCGCTCCGTCTGCCTCGTGCAGGTCGCGAGCGTCTCGGAGCAGAGGAAATGTCTCTTCCTTATAAAACTGTGAACTGAGCTGCCCTATCAAGTTGTGGTAAGAACAAGAAATTCCGGTAGAAATCCCAAGCTGGGAAAGCAGTTTGGTGTGTATCCACCTCCACTCCCTGTCGGGCATTAGGGAGGACGGAGGAGAGGAAAAACTCCGTGTTTCTTTGTGGTGGGAAAGCCGCACTGTGAGGAGAAGCCTCGGATCTGGGTTGCAGGCGCTTTCCGACTTACAGTTGATCACTGCAGTGGTTAGAGCAGAGGATCCCGTTGCTCCCGATGCTGCTCCCGTTGCTCCTGCTGCTCTTTGAGGGCTCTGCCCGGACACCACCGTTTTGCAGGTGTCCCCAGGGCCCCTCCAGCAGCCTTAAATGCCGTTTTCTCCTTGCTGCGACTGCCCCGCACGGTTATGCAGAGTCACTTTGTGTCACAGTTTGTCCATGTTCGTGGCAAACATTTGCTGCCCGGTCACTCATCAAGGGCTTTTTTAAAGCACCCTAAACTGCCCTTTGCAAGCGGCGGTTCTCACCCTCCGTGGCGCTTAATGGGCTTATTGAGCTGCTTGGTACGGGCAGGGTTAGCAAAGCGCGAGGCAGCCCAACAAGGTCTGTCCTATTACACCCCTAATAGCGCCAGTGCGCGCTGGCGGGCGGAATGCGTGACCTTGTTTCCCTGCAAATCTGCCCCGGTGGAAACGCTTTCGGGAGGGAACTTTGCCTATCAAACAGCGGCTGGTTATTTAACAGTGCAAGGTGCTTTGCTCTGCAGCAAGCGAATACAAGCACGCGGTTTATCCCCGGGGTTTTCCCCTGGTATTCCTGGTTTACAGATATAAGGCAGGTACCACGCGGGGAGGTAAGGAGCAGTGGTTCAAAATGCTTGGATTGGAGCAAGTTTTGATTAATGGGTTTGGGGCTAATGTCAGTCTAAACCACACAGGGAGGTTTCCTTTAATGATCCCGTGTCCTGCCCTGTCTCTCCAGGCCGCCCTTCCCTGCTAAGTGAACTAAGTGATTTTAAATTCCCCTTTGAGGTCACTTTGAAGTCAAGCAGCCAAAGACCCGGTTGGAACAGGTGAGTTCTGGTTCTCACGGTCTGTTGACTGAAAAGCAGCTTTCGCTCTGCAAACGCTCTTCTTCCCCTACCAACCCTATCTCTACATTGGCAGAAATAGGACATTATTATTCTCTTGTCACCCAGATTTTCAGCATTAGGAAACAAGTTCAGAGCCCATGACCAAGACAAGGTCTTATTTCTTTCCCTTTTATTCTAAGTTTATACTCTTGAGTAGCTAAACTGAAAGGCAGTAACAAATCAGAGCTTTGCTGCCACCTTGAATTCTGATATAAAATTGACATTAAGTAAGAAATAGTTGATTAGAACAAGAATTTGATTATGGCATACCAAAACTGAAAAAAAAAAAAAAAAAAGTTAGAAATAAGAGAATAAACATATCCACATTCATTTACTTTTGGAAGTAAATGAATTTACTTCTGGAATTTACATTTCCAGATTGGGCATCTGGAAATAAGATGTGTGAGGGAATACAGTTTTTATTCATGGCCAGTATCTCTTTGCACCAAGCCAAAGCCAAGCTAGGTGAGTGGTTCACGTTAGCAGGTCCTAATGACACGGGACTACAACAACAGTCTAATAGTTCTGTGTAACTGACTCATAGCTTGTTACTATGGAGACAGGAATGTAAAGAGATCTCGTTTTAAAAAAAATCTATTTGGATAGTTCACATCCTTTCCTCCGTACTCATGAATTCCGATGCCATTGACTGCTGGCTGCTAAAAATAGGGTCATTTTTGTGTATCTGAAGTCAAGGAGAAACGAGAACCGGAGAGAGACAGTGGGTGGAGACCAGTGACTTTGTATAGAGAGCTTTCAGGAAATGTTTCTTGGGAAAGTCCTCCAAGAGTGCACAGATGCTCTAAAAAGATGGGACCATGCTAAACAGTCTACAATTGCTCTGGCAGAACAGGGAATAGACCCTGGATCTTGGGATTCGTTTGGGCAGTTTTCCACATGGATCTGCAGCTGGCGTGCAGCGAGTTAAGCACCTCAGGGCTTGTTGCCCTTAAATTAGTTCTGCTGACACAAGCAGAAGGCAAATGTATCTAAAGGCCAGAGCCAGAAAAATGCTGCAAAAAGCTTGAGAAGGTCCACTTTAGAGCACCCACACACATTAGCCCGCGTGCTTTTGCTGAAAATCCCTACTTTTGCATCCCAAACAGTGCCCTGGCTGACAGCAGAATGAAATCTCCCCCATCCCAGGGGGAATTTGGATGCTCCATCATGGAGCCTGATAGTACCAGTGGCCTGTGTGTGGATTCCTGTACCACAGTTTTCATCCCACTTGCCTGCAGATTTTTGCTCAAGAATGAACAAGGCTGTTGCACATGGCTTGATAGTACTGGTCAAGTTCAAATCCACCTCAAAATCCTGCTGGGATGAACCAAAAATAGCTATAATGTAGCACCTAGAGAAAATCACCTGTAGGGAAACATTTGGATACAGTGCATGCCTAGTTGTATTTTTTTTTTTAATTTTAACCTCTTGAAATCCCCCTAGATCTGACAGTTTCAATTCCATTAGCATGTTTTCCGCTAGTACTCCTATGCTTCCAAGATGATCAAAAGCATTTTCCCGGCTGTTTTTTTATACATAATTACATTTTCCAGCCTGTACTAATTTCCTTCATGTAAATGTGCCCTCTGCACCAAAGAGTGTCCCTGTCACGACAGAGCAACGCTCTGGGCAATGAAAGCCAACACCTGGTCCATCAAGGGGCCATCCTGCGTCTGCCACCTCCCCCTGCTGAAGCCAAGAGCAAGTTCTGCCCGTTCTGAATTCCCCTGGGGAGATTCTTCCTTCGGGAAGGACGGAATCAGTGTGCAAGGAGAAGTCCCTGCCTCCCCATCGCAACAGCAGCGAGGGGCAGGACGGGCCGTGTTTCTTCTCGAAAAGAATGAAAGATGGAAAAGAGCTGCCACGAGCTCGTGTTCCCCGTCGGAAAGATGTTATTTCACAAGCTGTGTGGGGAATATTGCCCTGCAAGAGACTTAAAGCACAACCTCTCCTGATATGAAGTTCATCCTTGACCTCCAGAATTTCCTTCCAGGCAACATTTCTACTCAACACTCTCCTTTTTGAGCCTAATATTCAACATTTTGTGATGCCCAAGAAAGAGATGGAGCCTTTTGGATTTTCATCTTTATTCTACTGTACCAATAGTTGGTTCTGAAGCAGGAAGAAGAAAAAATACATTATTTTCAGAATGGCCATGCAGCATGGAATGATTTTCCAAATATTTGTATCAGGATAGAAAGACATATAAACATATATATATATATACTTTTCTATAGATATAAAAATAAATGATTTGGTTCTAACAAATTCAATTACAACAATTTCAGGGAGGGAGAGACACAACATGGAAACAATGAAACATCAGGACTTGTAAGTCCTTTTTTTAAAAAGATTTTCAGTTTTAGGACCTTCTGCTATGCATGAAGAGGGGAAAAGAGAACCGCATGATTCCTACCAGGATGTATTTACAGTAACTGGATTTTATATCATTCAGAAATGTCACATTTAATAAACTCACCATGACAAAACAGATATGACCAATGTCAGAAGTGCAAAAACTTGATTTTGTAGTAAAAGGATATATATTTTAAAAACATTTTATAACTTTATGGCTACTATTTCTCTTTTCCCCCAAATAATTTTAGCATGCAACACATATTTTTGACTGCTTTTAAGAAAGCAGCATTCCATTAATAGTAATGCTTGCACTGCATCCAAGAGAAACAGATGGAAGAAGCAAGGCAGATAACCAATGTTATCACCAGAAAGTTTGGTGATAACACGACCCAATCAGAGCACTGACATCTTTTAGAATTACTCTGAATATTGTGTTTAGCTAGTGGAGTTCAGAAGTATGGAGCGTTGCCTCCCTCTAGCGTTTGCACCGAAGAAACTCATGTTTTTGTTCCCACCTTTGATAAGCTCCTAGATAAGACATTTCCACTCTTAAATGGAGAGGAATCTGCTTTGGTCTTGCCAGGAATGACCTATAATTAATGTTCATGGCCACTCCGCAGTATGGGAATTCTCCAAGCCCCCAGGAGCTACTGGGGATGGAGCAGCCTCCAGAAACTATTATATAATTAACATTAATTAACATTTAATGATTATGCAGAAACCCCAAGGCAAGCAACTGTCTCCATTTGTGCGGGACAGGTCCCGGGTCTCTGTCTGAGGAATGCAGCCCTGGTAATGCTTCAAAATAATCTTCAGAACGCTGACAACCAGTCTTAAAAATGCAAACTGTAAATCATTAAACTGCAGGATCAATATGAGTCAGTGGCTAAAGGAACTGACTGCCTGTTAGGGTTCAAGCAAGTGCGGACACATAAGCAAAATTCCTCTCCTACCAGTTCAGAAAATAAATATTTACTGAAAATCTGTTTAATAAACCCACAAGGCACTTTAAAAGACCACGTTGGGCAGCACCCTCGCCCTCCACCCTCTAAGGCACCATTGTCACTGAACCGCACACAGATCATGAAATGCACTGAGTTCATAGGTGTTTCCCTTGCACATTTTCATTTAAAAACTGTAGTGATCGTGTTACTCCATTTTGGCTAGGTATCAGGAGCCCTTGTGCTCTGAAAGGAACTCATGAAGTACCATCTTTGGAAAATCATCTGAACATCTAACAATGAACAGGGTCCACTCTGGTCCAGAGAAAAGCATAGCTGCTGCAGTACATGGGAGTGTCAAGAGCACATGTGCTGTTTGTGGAGGAAGTAGTGATGGAGAAGGTTGATCTCTCCCTGGATCAACCTTATAGCCTTTTAAAAGGCACTGAGCTTTATTACTCTACTAAATCTCTCCTTTCTAGTATTCATCTCCACTACCTTCCAGTTGTTGCAACCAGAGTTGCAGCTCTCTGAGCTATTATTTTTATGAAGTCTGAAAAAGCTTAAAATATTAAGACATCCTTCCCTTTATTCTTGGGGTTGTTAACAGAGTAGTTGCATAAACCATGTTTTCTTACTGAAACTGGTTAACAAACAAAGAAATTGGTATTTACACTTAAGCAGTAAGCTTAATTTTGGATCTTCAAGCAGAGAAGCAGAGAGGAGTGCATTTCTTGGTTCTATTTTCTACTCTCAACTGCATGCAACTGTTTTAGAGGACAAGTCTAATAGTTCATATATTTGGAGTATGGGTGCTGAATGCCTAACAACTCACTTCCTTGCTCAAGTTGTATTTCTGCCTCTTGCAGATAGTGAAGCTAATGATAGCTACTTTCCCAACATCTTGTAGCATTTAGAAGAAATCAGGCTCTGAGTTGGATGCGGCTCAACCTTCTGTGTAACATTCAAAGCACACTGACACTGAAGGCACAGCCCACAGCTGTGTGAAGTGAAAATCTACATTGAAGTGGGCTGTGATTTGTTAGAGGGAGTTCATCTCGCACTTCAGAATGAAGAAAATCCTCCCCAGATTGGTTCATGTAGTACCTGTGGCAAAGCTACCAAGTCACAGCTGCTGTCTGTATTGATTCTGCCTTATTTTCATGGGCCTTCCAGAGCCATGACCTCTGCAGTATCTGTAAAGATGGCATGAGCACCAACGAATTTAGTGTTGCAATCTCTTAAATATTAGCATTTTTGATTTAAGGAGGAAGGTACAGATAAATGTGTCACTGTTCTGACAAAGTAATTGTAAGCACAAGCAATTTTAGCCCTATTAGGTAAATCACTTTAAGTTCATTCTTAAGTGCTTTGTTTAATGAGCACTAATCACTTTGCAGGAGCTTCCTGTGTATATTTGGGTGAGCCAAAAATAAATCTTTGGATTCCTAGTTGTATCCCCCAGCTGATATTCTTTTTCTTTAGTTCGCTTTATAGTTGTTTAAGCACTGTATTTCTCCTGATTCTCTGCAAGTTTTACAGTGTTCATGTTTAATAACTGTCCACAACGTTATGTATGTCATCAATTCAGCAAATCTCTTCTAGACCTCATAAAATACCAACCTCTGAAGAATGCTTTCTAAGGGGGCAGTAACCTTGTGAGCCTGAATGCAGAAGAGAGGAATGGAGACATGGGCAGGAAGACATGCAGCTAAAAGGTTGCTGCAAGATCATGCAGCCTATAACTGATCTCTGTGCTCCTCAGATGCATGCAGATGTTCAAGGTGCAGAATCAGGTGTTTAGATTTGACTTGGGTTGCAAAGATGCTTGTCCCAGACTGAATACACATGCACAGTGTTAGAATTTAAAAGAACTTGTGTGGTTTTTTTTTGCATTTCATGTGGAGAGTTTATAATTTGGAGGTAATGTGGAGAAAACAGATTTCTGTACCTGGTGCTGTTATTTCAAAGGGAAGACATTTTTCAGTGTGCAGGCTGTAGAGCAAGACAGTCTAGTCAACAGCCTCCAGAGTCCATGACAGCAGTGTGCCCAGAGGTGGCCAAAGTACGGCCAGCATTGGCCCCATGTGAATATGGTTGCTACATCTACCAACTGGCTTAGAAAACAACTGTATTTGCATATAAAGAACATCATCATGGTTAATGGGAATGACAGATACTTATTACTTCTCAGTTCAAACATGAGACTAATTGTCTTCTGTCGCTAGTAAGCAATTTAAAGAAATGCTGGTGTAGGAAGAATTAGATAATGAAGTTCTTTTCATCCAACACTTAGATGTAATTTACTTTTAAATCAATTCCCCGGGGAGGTGGCATGAGCTGTGACAGTGCAGAGAATATTTTAATGGTTTTGGCAAGAAGTCAAAGTAGAAAACTTTCCATATTTTAATCCCATATCTCCAGTGGTTAATACTTCACAACATCGGGAGGTAGGGGACTGGGGTGTTAAATGTAAGAATCATTGGGGTCACTGTGATCAAAAGGAGCTTGTGGGGACAGGTTTACACATCTTAAACACCTGCTTACTATGTTCTTCTACTGTTATTAATAAAAAGCAACCTCCGGAGAAGGCATAGAGCATTTATTAGCTAGCAGTGGGTTTATGCACTGTCTCAACTGCAGGAGAAGTCATTTTCCTCAATGTATCTATACATAAATTCCTGCTGAGCCATGCTCTTCATATTAATGTATATTTTCATAGAATGCCTTTACAGAAGTTGGCAGTCCTTTTTATTGCTGCTTAATGCTGACTAGGATTTAAGGAGAGTATCCTCTAATGTTAAACAGCATGGGAGGAGTTAATTTAGCTCTAACTCCCTAGGAGGTGATTAAGCATTCTTGCCGTGCTAGAAGACATTTAAGTGTTGTCCAGATAAGCATGTCTGTCTTTCCAAAGCTGAAATAAGAACTTTGAAGGCTGAATCTAAGTTGTCCTCAGAATTTTTAAGTGATTTCAAATGCATTGATGTAGGTATGGAATAGTGGTAAGGTCTTTGGTGGGTGCTTTTAAGAGAATATGCATTCCCTATGCCTTAAAGGCTACTGGGTGTTTTGTCAAGGGTGCTTCACTGAGTAGTTGGTCAGTTTTAGCTTCCTAGTTATTCATGGCAGTAATAAAGCACAGGCAACAGAGAGACAGCACTGTACACTTTCAGATTACTCCCTCTGTTAAAGTACTCCACAGTCTCTTAAATCAGTTTAATTTCATTCAGGTCTTCCTTTGCAGATGCTGTTAAAATGAGCCCCCAAAGGAGATAAGTTTGGAGGCATGAGAGGGCAGAACACAGAATGTCCCTTTATTATTATCTACCACTCAGTCACTAATGTAGAGGAGTAATTAGAAAACTGTGGAATATTTCAGTAAAAGCACTTTTTGTTTTGTTTTTGTGGAAACAATAATTTCAGAGTTTGTCACGTAAGTCCTAAAAAGAATCTCATGTACAATAATCCCAATCTAATATCTTAACTAAGCCCTTTCTGTGGAGATTTATGGTGACTGAATGAAGGCAAGAGTAAATAACCATAATGGACAGAGCAAGAAGCCAGGCCTGCATTTCGTGATGTTTTTTGGTGTGCATCCCTTTTGTAGCTGGCCTGGGAATGACTGCTTCTTTTTATTTTGCTACCCAGGAGGTGATGTTCCCATTGCATTGCAGCAGACAGAATTGCTCTGGGATCCCTGAGACATGTAGTGTTTTTACCATGGGAAGGAACAGAGCCAGCATCACCCAGAAAGAACAGACAGTACAATAAGACTGAAGGGTACAGACGTTTCCCCCACAAAGAAACTGCACAGGGAATCAATAGTATATGATTTAGGTAGCTAGGCAAGTAGTTTATAATGACATTTTGGCTCAAAGCATGGAGCTGACATAATCACCCTTAAAGGTACATGTTGTAAAAGGGAAAGGTATCTGCATGAGTCTGTTATCTAGCTTAAGACTTCAGTGGTCAAGTGAAAAGGTTATGCTGCTTTGAGCTCAGAACAAGCTGTTTTAACTCAGCAGTTACGGCTCTGACTCCCTATTCCTTTTCCAATAAGCTCTCCTAAGGTTCAAGCTGCAGGATCCCAGCACGACTGAGTGAGTAACTGGGAGGTGGAAGCTCAGAGTGAATCCAGCACATGAAAGAACTGTAGTCATCCAAGATGAGGAGGAACATAAACACCATTTAATGTCATTTTTGGTGTGATGTAGATCTTACTGTTGCTCAGGTTTCTGTATAAGAGGTTTAACATCAGCTTTCTCATAATTACCCTCTCAAATAACTTGGACTTTTATGGTTAAAAGGTGTTCTACATGGGCATGAGCAGCATGTGTCAATATTGCTAAAATCAGTAAGACAGCAGCTCAGTTTCTTATTTGAAGCTTTATCCACAATACTCCCCAATTTCTTCAAAAATTCCTGGAATTTTTCTTTGAAAGATCAGCATGCTTCAGTTTTGTGTGTGTGGAATGTATATTGTGTATCCTTTCGGGGATAAGAGTTGGGGGGAAAAAGGAAAACTAAGAAAATGCATGATTTTATTCTATCAAATTTGATAAATATCAAAGTTGTGTTCACAGATGGAGGAATTTCTTGTGTGAACACTGAATCTGGGGAATACTACACACTTAAAAAATAAAACCTTTTTAGTTCAGTTGTGGCAAGGCTTAGCCTCAGTTTCCCTCACTGTTGTCCTCAGCAACAAGTATTTGTATGGTAGGTCTGCCTAATCTGTACCTTTTTTCCCAGCTAAGTATGACTCTAATATAAAGAGTCATGCTGTTGAAAACTATAAACTTTTTATCCTCAAACTGGTAAGAACCAGTGGTTTTCTGCTCTCAGGCTGCACAAGAACTGTTTTTTTCAGGGTGCTTTAGAAAGAGGGAACTTGCAGCGGCTCAGTCAGTGTGTGGCACTGATAAATCCATTATCTGTGGCTTCCATCTGCTACCACTCCTCAGGCTGGATATCCAGCGCAGTGTTTAAAATTCATTGGGTAGACTTTTGTAGTGAGCACATTTCAAATCACTGCTTGGCTTCTCAAATTCAATCCAAGAAATAAATGCAGTCTATCAGCCTCTTATGATTAAGCATTTTTTTTACAGCAACACAGACCACTAAGCACACATCTAGCGGTTGAGGCCCAATTCTTCCTCAGTTGTGCCAATCCCACACTACTGTAAAGCTCTTCATTTTAAGTAGGGCTATGGCAGAGATGAAGCGAGCACTTTAAATTATGTTCCTCTACTCCTTCCTACTTCCCTAAGTTTTCAGGTCTTCTGCAGAGAAAGATGGCAAAATCGTGAAGTGGGAGCCCAACTGTAAGGATGGATTTCCTTCAGTGTAACCAGTGTTCCCTCAGAACCGGTGATGCTCATGTTTGCATGTTTATTCCCATCCCTGCAGCTGGATCCAGGGATATAAACTGTTTGAAGCTCCTTTGGAAACACTGGGGTCTAAGCGATGAAGTGATGCATGCAGGAACGTGCATGCAGGAACCAGCTGCATGGTCTCTTGCATTGTAGTCACTTACTGGACATGAGGCTGGAGTCAGGAGCCCCTAAAAAGACTTATTCACTGCCAGAGTCCTAATGCCTGCTTGAGCAGGAAGGTTGGACTAGATGATCTCTAGAGGTCCCTTCCAACCTTTAAGAGTCTGTGATTCTGTAATGGTTCTCCACTAGATGCCACCTCTTATGTCCAGCAACTGAGTTTCCTGGCCAGTGGAATAATGCCCCAAGAGCCCTATGAAGAATTGGTGTGAACCAAAAGAATAGTTTTTAAAACCTGCCAATTTTCCCTTGGAAAGCCTGCTGTTGTTCTCAGACACTTTATCACTGCTCATCCTTTGTGGCTTTTCTTTCAGCTTTTCCTCGAAGCTCTGGTACAGTCACTGGCAATTTTCCTGTTGGCTCCAATGGGACTCTATATCAGCGTTTAATTGATATACTGGCTTTTTTCCTAAAACAGTTACACATGCACATTGTAAGATGTAACGGATCAAATCATGCCCCTAAATCACTACGTTTAGTTTCAGCAAGTTCTTAGGGGCATAGTGCAGGAATTACAAGGAGGTTTGAGCTATTTCAGTCTCAGCTGGCCAGAGAAAAGCCATTTCCTAGCCTAGAATAATTGAACATTGACTGTGTGAGGCTTTGCCAGTTTTTGTCTGCTTTTATCTGCTGAATGCAGCAGCCCTATCTAGTTATTAGTCTGGGACATGTACATTAACAAATTAGGGTGAGGCCACGAGTAGTCTTCAGAATATTTTTTGCCCAGCCAATAAAATTGCCTGTGTACTGATTTTCTTCCTTTGATTTCTCCTTTACTCTTTTATATCCTTAAAGATGACAAAGACAAATCACACTCTGCAATATTGTGATTGCATTTCCGTGTCCCCTTTCACTTCTGTTCCCCAAAATATTAAATCAGCACCATAGTTCTTTGAAATGTTTTTTTTTACCCTTTTACTGTTTGTCTTCACTAAATCAAAAGCTGGTAGCACAGTCTAACTCCAGGTGATAAGCAGGCAGTGGCTGCAAATCTGCTGTGTTCAGTGATGCTTAGGAATTTTGATCAGGTGGTGCTTTTTTTAAGCAGAGATGGTGAAATCTTGAAAACCTGGGGGAGTGGTTTTTTGTCAAGCAATATTTGAGCTTCAGGAGTTTATTGCAGAGCCAGGAGTTTTTGCTCAATATGTAAATGCAGAAGTATATATTTTTAATATGGAAAAAAGCTATTGTGCAACTCTTTTGTTATATACATTTTTTCATACCTGTAGTTTGCCTCCTTGATGGGAGGGCAGTGGATACTGTGCCAATATTTAAGCCTTTTGGACTGTGGCTGTTCTAAGTTTAGTTCTGAGTGACTCATTTTTTTTTCTAAAAAAAAATAAAAGAAATGGAGGGAGAAAAAAGTCGGGTGATGGGGTGAGGGAAATAACATGTCAGGATACTGTGAGAAATGCCCTGGGGAGGTGGCAAACATGTCTGCAATTAGTAGTGTGAAAATGGTAGATTTGTTAGCTATCTCAATGCGTTATTAAAAGCAGCAGGAACAAGAGCTGCCCGCTGTTCTCTCTTCTGACAGGAATGGTTTCCTTATTTTTCCTTTTTATGCTTCTAGCTGGTCCCATTGTGACCCACTGGCTTCATTTTGAGCCTGGCCAGGAAAGCCCTTCCCAGCCATCCAGTGTCAGAAAGATTGGGGTTTTTTTTGTCTTTTTTGTTCTCAGGCATCTGCTTGGCTGCTGCATCCCAGGGAGGAGGTTGCCCCTGCCCTGATAAGCTAATCCTGCACATGCCTGGCAGTGCCGTGGTGCTTTGATGGACACATTTCAAACCCTGTAGTCATCTTGCCCATTCATGCTGCCTTTATCCTTTATGGGCTTACCCTCCTCAAAGGGTACTGAGATGGACATAGGCAAGCAGTAATCCTTTCCTCCTGCTCTCCCAACCACCTCAGCCTTGGTTCATTGTGTCCTGCCTACAAACAGGGCCAACAACATTGGCTGCCTCCATCCCACCTTCCTTGCTGGAGCCAAACCTGAGCATGGTCCAAGCCTGGCTTTTCCCTGAGACCAGCTAAACTGGCCCTTGCTTATTGAACCTGCCCCTACCACAGAGCACTAAATCCAGCTTTCAGCCTTCTGCACAGGGGATTTGGTGCTGTACCTGCTGCACACCATGTCGCACCTCTCCTTCAGCCTGCTGCGCTCTGAAGCACAGCTAATGAGAACTTAATAATGATGGTACCATCTGGGCACTAAACTGCATCTTGCACAATTTGTACTGCTAATAGTGCCTATATGGGAAAGTGGTATATGCACAAATATGCCATAAAACAGTTTCATTGCTGTAACTTGTTCCCATATGTTGTGCCAGTATGAGGAACAACTTAGGCTGCAGCTAACTGCATTCACAGCTGGTGTTGCACTGGTGTTATGTTGGTAAATAAGCTACACTAAGTGTAGACACTTTAAGCTCCAGGGAGTAGCTGGCTAGGAAAGATCTCACTTTGTTCTGGAAGACAGAAGCAAAGAGTTTGGTCTATGCTGCATTTCACTAATGAATCGTCCCAACAGTTCAGAGTCATCTGTGCAGAAACCTACCTAAGCACAGCCCTGGAAAATACCATTCAGTGCAATACAGGGGTTAGCTCAGCCTCCCAATGCAGTTTGCCGACATGGTATTGCAGGGCAGGTCCAAATTATCTCTGTCGTGAACTGGGAGGGAGAAAAATCATGTGAAAATCGGTTTAACCAAAAGATGGGGCTAGAGACCTCCTTCCCCTACAAAGAAGCTGTCCCCCTGCTGCGTAGCTTCTGGGGCCAAAACTGCCCTGGAGTCCTCTTACCAACAGGTAGTGCTGGAAAGCCCTGGGTGTGCAAGCTGCCAACTCCATGGAGCAGTTCTGTTGAGGCAAGTGTGGGTAACTGTCCATCTCTTGTGTTTGCACTCCTGGGATTAGAGCATTTGGAGGGTGGCAAGAGAGGATAAGGTATATTTGACTCTACATATGTAAGTTCTGATTTATTTACGCAGGAGGAGGAAGAGTATCCTTCGTGCAAGCCGATTCAGTAGCATTATAAAACAAAATTAATTAGGTCAGTTCAGCTTGAAGCGTAACTGATTTTCTATCAGCTCAGACATTAAAGTAAAAATTAATTTATGCTGAATGGGATGGCTATTTGAGTCACCTTAGCCTTATTCTGCTGTCAAAACAATGTTATCTTCATCAGTCCTACAGATGCTGAAATTCAGACATCTTTGCTATGGCCTTTTACCGTTCTTCAGTGTGAGATATATTCAGAGATGTATGTGAGAATAGGCCTATAGCCACTTGTCTTTCTACACCCACTCATCCTATTGTATTTTCAGAGAAGAATAAATGGTAGTTGTCTCACTTCACCTCATTCTGTCTCCAAAACACTTTGGAAACCTTGAAAACCAAGCAGGCATTTCCAGAAGTTGGCTGGATTTCCCTTTTCCCCATGAGAAATACTTACCTGGCCAGAGAAGAGATGGATTGAAAGAACTGCTGAGCAGAAAAGGAAGGCATTCTTTATCGTTGCTTTAGCAATATAGATTTTTGCAAATAGGCAACAGGGCTTAATCTCTTGAATAAGCAAAGTTAAGTTCAAATCAAGGACAGCTTATATCAGCAAATGTGCTTGCACTCAAATGTGCTTTTTTTCTTTTTTTTAAAGGCTGTATTATATAACAAACTAGTGTAAAGCTACTACTTGAATTTTCAAAGGGCTTCCCAGCTACAATGTTTTAAAATACTCTAATATATTAAAGTGCTTTATTTGCAGCCCTTAAAGTCAAGCACAAGTAAGCTTCTGCAAGACTGAAGTTTAAGAGTTAGACTTCTAGCTCCAATATTGGTGGGACTTGGTCCTGACCTTTTCTGCCCTGTGCTAACCTGCTGAGATAGAATAACCCATTTGTTTTGCACTGAACTATTTCTTTCTAGATGTACATACGTTTGTTGCATTTGGAGCAGACAAGCCATTCTTAATATGACCACTGTTCTAACTCAAGCTAGGTACAAATATCGTCAGTGTACTCTCAGAGGTGAAGATGGAAATACAAGTGGGTGTCAGGCTTAATTCTCTATTTCTTCAAGGCTTAGATTGGTTTAAGATAAGACCTTGCACACCACTGCATGACTTCAGGATTTTTGCCTTTGGGGAGGAGAGGTCGACATGAGTTTTACAAGTAATTTATTTGAAATAACACTGTCAGGGTTCATACAAAGAAACTGAAATATTCTGCAGTTTGAAAGTTCACAATTCTTTGTGCTGCTTCTAAGCAAATCTATCTTAGCTTGTCTTTCCAAAAATAAACCAGCAGATGCAGCCCAATATGTCTGAGTCCTTCTAAAATAAAATATCTATCGAGTATGTAGTATCTCCCATTACTGGGAAATTGCAACCTAGAAGTGCATGTAGATATCTGCACAAAAAATCGGGCACTGTGTGAAGCCTCTCATTGAAGGCTTGATTCAGCATGAGCCTTTCTGTTGATGCTGTTGATGTACAAGCAATAGATGCATTGCTTGTGGAAGAATTCACTTCCAGCAAAAAGTTCATGTATAGCTCTAAAAGATATTCAGATTTTCTCTTAATTTTTTACCTGGTAACTTATTGTCATATTTAGTTGCAGACAACTGAGGAATAAAACTTTTACTTGCTATTAAATATCAGGGGGTCAAGATGATGTAGAATCCTACATGAGTGATCATAAACAGTACTGAATTGGGAACTAGGCAGTCTCAGTGCCTAAGCTAACTAGATAATCTGCTCCATTGAGGATGGGTGCCATCCATAGAGAGCTATTCTGGCTGGACCCGAGGTTAGGAGTGCAGTGATGTCTCCATGTTGGATCTGGAAAAGAGATGAAGGAAACAAATATGACTTATTGGACTACATAGTAAAAATCAAGAGCTCCAAAAAGAAGGATATGATGGGGAGGAAGAGAGTACAGGAGGAAAAATGTATTAAAAGCTTAAACTTCAGATGTCGAATGCAGTATTTTTAGTGAAAAAATGTAATAAACGAAGATTGAAGGTCTGAGATCATTTGCTGACTGCAGTGGGGAGCTTTGCACAAACGCCTGGGTAAAAACAGTGATGCCCGGGCTTTAAGCTCAATTTCTGCTATTCAGATAGGATTTAGATAATTTTGTATTTATCTTGCAATTGACAGGTGCCCAGACAAGGTCAGTTAATTGCAGCAGAGTGGTGGAAGAAGAGAAAGGTTGCTCTGACATGCGTGGTTCAGAGACAAGAGCAAGTTTGTCAGGGTTTCAATCAATTATTGCTTCTCGTATGTCACAATGTTAAAAGTGGCTCTGTGTGGGTGACCATGTGGGAGGCAAAGACCAAGACTGACATTTCACTTGGTTAGCCTGCAAGGCACTGCAGGGCCATCAGGAGGTTGAGAAAAGATTTGCTTTGCTTGTAGGGAGTGGAAGAATAATTAATGTGACTAATTGCTGGACCTTGGACTGCAATTTAGAACTGAAACATGTTGTTATAAAGCGGAAATTGTCCCGCAAGGCAGTGATCAATGAGTTAGCTTGCACAGATAATGTTAAGGTGGATGAAGGGCCATGGATACAAACAAGGTGAAGTTTTCTGGAAGGATGCAGAAGATTCAGAGGGGAAGAAAGCCACATATCTAGGAATAGGCATTTGCCTATTACTTGTGTTGCAGAAACTGATCATCGAACACCAAGGGCTGTATGTGTATATATCTATATATTTCCATGTCAAAACTCAGTTTATTTGTGAACTGGGAGCAAACCTGCTGAAATGCATCTGGGAGAATCTATCGGTCCTTGTGGACGAAGTTTCACCTTTACAGAGTCAGCTTGATCACTGCAATACTGTGTGGACTGATAGGTCCATCCCAGGCAGAGAGAACCTCAAAGCAAAGGCCTCCTATTAACCGTGTTTGGGAAACAGAGTGTCCTTGTGTGCTGTAATGTGGTGCTGGTAGCAAGTCCTGGACTTCAGTTGGTCTCCTTCCCTCAGACTTACGCTATCACCCATTATATCTCTAGCGACTAATTTAAGCAACTTCTGAGAAAAATATGCAACTTTAAAGATAAGTAATAGCCTTCCACTGATTAGCTGAGTTCCTTGATGGTAGCTGTTACTCCAGTAGGAAGCAATTAAAGCCATCCCCTGGAGGATATACTGCAGCTGGGTGTAGGCACGATCCATCTCACTTCACTGCAGCATCTGGAACCCAAGTGTGTTTCCAGGAGACCCTGAGCATCCTCTTATGAATGGAAAAAGTGCTTCTTGAGAAGGTGGTTCATCCCATTTATTTTAGCAAAGGTGAAGGAAATTAATTTTAGCTATCTGGCCTAAAACTGAGCTGGCTAAGGAGGTAAGAAGCATTCACTCTTACTGCTATGACATGGAAGCCTTGCCTAATGATAGATTTCCTTATTGAATCACTTTCAAATTACTCAAGTCACTAAAAAGCCTGAAGTGTCTGGGAAAAATAAACAGGAGTGTGTGGCGACACAGACTACTTGCCAGGGTTAAGATGGATCAAAGGTCTGTTCAGTCTCACCCCATGTCAGCACTTGCTGTGCAAATGCTTCTGCAGAGAAAATCCCTACACAGTGCATTATTTGGTGTCTGCCAGACTAAAGAAATATTTTGTTTTTGCCTATCCCTTGTCCTCTGCTCTTAAATCTCACAGATGCGCACCTGCTTTGGGCATAAAGCATGGATGTCAAGAGCTGCCACGCTTACATCCTTGCGGATAGCTTGCCACAGGTGTGCTAATGCAGCTCATATAAATGTCGAATCCTATTTTGAGGCAAACTTGTTAGCCCTGTAAAATCTAACAGTTTGCAGGTGTTCAGAGGAATAGTTTAGCACATTAGTGCACTTTTTGGGTGATTATTTTCATGGAGCTCTTTAAATAACCATTAAGCTTTGACAGCACCATGTAGAGGCAGCAGCTATTTAGAGAGAAAATGAGAGGGGGAGGGTTAAAAACAGTGATATTGTGAAAGGAAATGGTAAGGCTGAAGATAGGCAGCATCTCCAGGAGCAGATTGCCATTGAGGAACCTAGTGCTTGCTAAGATAATATAGACCTATGGTGAGGTTTACAGGTGAGCCTTGCATAGCACTGCCGTGCTCTGGTGATGCTGTCATATTTTGTGCACCACTATAATAGGAGATCCTATCCTGATGGGTATGGCTACAGGTGAGGGCACACTTAAACCAACTTCTAAAAACAGCTTATCCCTAGTTTTATTATAATATTATACAGTTAGATTGGGAATTTGGGCTGAATTACAGGTTTTGCTGGAAGGGTACATGTCCAGCTGTGGTCACCTCTACCATCTACTATCCATATATATGTATGTGCAAATTTTTGATAGATGAGGTCTGGCCACCATCCAGTACATCGTGACCTTATTACATAGCTATCATTTAGTCTTGTTGGTCACTGTATCATCCTGTTTTCCTCACATTTGTTTTATGGTTTCTGGTTTCTGTTTTCTGGTTTCTATAGGTATGCTTGTCTGATTGGAATCGAGATGCACAAAAAATCCCTTGCTTTGGATTTCAAAGGGCTTTATCTGGCATAAATCCCTAGAGATTCACAAAATGGTTATCTTCCTGGTGTTTGTCCCTTCCCAGTGTCCTTCTCTGTAGGTAGATCAGCCAGCCAGAAACGGCTTCAGAGCGTCCTTGTGCCTCAGCAAACAGCACTGTGCATGCAGTAATTTCATTGCTTGTTTTCAGCCCCCTCCTCTCTGATACACAGACACAAAATATATCATAAAATCAGTCTTGAGGCTGATTTAGTTATCAAGATTGCCTTCAAGAAACGACACAAAAGTATTAGGATTAAACAGTAGAGAGTGCAAGCAGGCATACATCAGGGAGGTGGAGAATGTGCTGGGGTGGACTTTGACCTATTAGCTGCCACAGAAATGTTTTTCACTTAAATGCTGGCAATTTGTTCTGTGCTTTCTGCTGTCTTTTCTGAAATCAGAGTAAATAACAGTTGTGCCACTGTTTCGTAGCACTGAGGACCTGCTCTGACCAGAGGTCTATGTGGGCTGGTGGACAGCACCTTGTGTCTCGTCTTCAACAGGAAAGACCCTGGAATTAGCCTGGCAGAGCTTGCTGATATTGCCCAAGACGGGCTAGAACAGAGCGGTAGATGGCATTAAGAAACAACTTTCTATAAAACTGCTCCTGGGGCCAGTCACAAAGTATATACCAAGGTCCTGTTTTCAAATTTCCTTTTATGTCCAGGATCACATTTGGAGCAGGTTCCCGTTAAGACAGGAAATACTGTGCTTACTACAAAAAGCAGGCCTAATCCATAATGTCCTTGGGGTTATTTGCATTTTATGTCAACAGTAAAGCACTGCAGACTTGCAGGAAATCTGCCAACCTGTTTATTGGGCTTAAAATCTGACTCCCCCCTGCTGCTTTGTAATAAGCAGTAAATGAGTAAACATTGTTCCCCAAGCTGTGCCCATTCCAGCTGATATTTGATATTACCCAAGATGCTTCCCTGCAGATAGGGACTAAATAGGAAAGTTTTTTTCTTTTTTTTTTTCCCCCATCAGATGTATATTTATATATATATTTATTTTGTTTCTGCACAGTGAAGTGGGCATAAAAGTTAAAGGAATTAGAGATGGGATGCAGGGGGAATTTCTTTATCCAAATGGAAGAAGAAAGAAAAAAATACTCACAAGTATTACCTCAAGTGATTCTTTGGGTGGTCAGAATCAATGATTCATTTTTGCACTGAGAAGTGTGGATCAGTTGAGAGGCAGCTGCCTGTGGGATTGGAGTTAGACTGTGGATTATTTGGACAGAGTTCACTTGAGTGTCTGGTGGTAGACGGATGATTTTGATCCCTGCTCAGGTAGTTGTTGGGTTCCTTTGGTCAGTCTGAGCAGTTTCCAGAGGAGTGTATTTGTGCACAGGCTGTTTGGGAAGGTGTACAGATGGAAATGTGCACAAATGTGTGCATGTAGCAAGGGAGGAGATATAGTGGATACAAGAAGACACTAAATTTGAAGTTTGAAATGAATCATGATGGTAATCACCAAGGTCAGCAGGCAAACATTTACAGATGTGTAAAGGGGGTTAGTTTTGTGACAGGGCCTCTGGTTGCTACCTATCCTAAGATGTCATCTTAAATCCCCTTCTGCTCAGCAGAATGAGAGCATGGAAAATAAACATAAACAATATATCCACTCACATGCATGTTGTTTTTTCAGTGTACAGAGTGGAGAGAAGCAGCAGTCATTCTTGAAGGTGTTGAGAAGCAATGACAGTTTTGCTTCCAAACCTCCCCTTAACTGCACCTCAAATTCCTGGTGGAGAGTTCAGGAAAAGGTTTATTCTCACTTTAGCCCCTAAAGATGATAAAGAAGGCTGCTGTTGTCCTTCTCACTCACTTGTTGAAGATTTACTGGCATATGAGGAAATCATCATTAGAGAGGCCTGTGCTTTCCCTGCCACAAGACATTCTCCAAGCTGGTGAATCAACCTGCAGGTAGCTTCTATCATTGAGATGAGGTGATAGACATCACGCACATGCTACAGCTTTGTGAAAGCAAACAGGAACTAAACTAGCCTGCAAATCACTTGAGTACAAATACATATAGGCATGTATCTCAGAAAAACTAAAATAATTTCCTGGTAAAAGCTCTTATGTTGTTGGGTCAGGATGTGCACATGCAGAGAGGTTCATTTGCACATCCTGCATAAAAGGTAGCTCACACTTGCTTGTTCCCCTGACTCAGACTGCAGGGTACTTGAACTAAAAATAGTTCAGTAAGTCTGCAAAAGGTAGTCTGCAGTTGCTATGCAGCTGAATGGCAAGTATACTTGATAGGCCATTTAAATATCAGCTGCTCTTGTGTCCTGCAAGAATCTGAAAGTGAATGTAATGGCAGTGCAACTATTGCAGCTTGGCATCTGTCTTCCATCCTAGTGCTTAGTATGATGTAAAGGCATAGATAAATCAATGTAAATACCAGCAATGATCATTTTCATCAAACTTCTAATGTGCTATTAGGACAAGCTGTTCTGTGCTTATTTTAGCAAAGGACGGCAATGTGATGTGCCCTCAGGAACATGAAATAATGCAGAATGGGGAGGACAGTGATGAAGTACAGAAGCCATCGTACTTGTGTCAGAAAGGGAGAAAGGAGGAATAAAGTGGAAAGATCATGTAGAGATAAACAAGCCTTTTAGGCTTGGGAGAGTCACTAAGTAAGATATAAGTAGAGAGGAGTCAGATGCTAAAAGAGCAATGAAATTAATACTCCAACAATAAAAGAGGGTAAATGAAATTGGACTGAACAAGGATGAGAGGCAAATGAAAGTGTGAAATGAATGCAGAAAGCAAAACAAAGATCGAGTCAGAGTGTGTGCATGCGTGGGTATGAATGCAGGTGTTTCCAAGCACATATATAGGATGGGAAGATGCTGATCAAATAAAATCTGCAAACTGTTCTGAAGCTGGAGGGATAAAAAAGCAATTAGAATAAGAATATAAATGATAAAGCAGTAAGTGAAAGGATAACTGAGGGGAGGATTGCAGTTGAAAGACTGGAATTATTTCAATGTTTTCATGAACTACAGAAAAGGGAGAGTCTCTAAAACCTGAAATCCTGGAGCATCAGGGCAATACAGGGCTGGTCTTCCCCAGAAGCACAAAGGGACTGTACACCTCTACCTTGGGATGTAGAATATCACCTGAAGGAGCCCTCTGACTCTCACAATTTCTGTAGCTTGACCATTTCTATTCAGTTTTTATAGCTACTAGAAGGCCACTGGCAAGATGGACAGTTTGTGTGCAAATGTCTGCCTTCAAAGCTCTTACAGGAAGAGAATCCAGTTCCCCATTTTTACAGGTTTTTTTTTTTTTTTTTTTGCTTAAAATGCTTTCATGTAACATCAGCATTG
>JAVCKT010023408.1:71342-87360 GCA_032273925.1 Rhynchotus rufescens
ACAGTTCGTGTGCAAATGTCTTACTTCAAATCTCTTACAGGAAGAGAATCCATTTCCCATTTTTAAAGATTTTTTTTTTTATTATTATTTTTTTGCTTAAAATGTTTTCATGTAACAGCAGCACTGGGATTCTTACGGGATTTGTCTAACAGGTCTCCTGAAAATAGCTCGGGAGCATCCTCCTTATTGTTCCTGCTGTTGTTTTTTCATCTTCTGACAATTCTAACTGTTATCTGATGCACTATAACTGGAGAGCTGACCTTTGCAAGACTAATAGGTCTGCCTTCAATGTGCCTTGCAGCTCGCTTGCGAGGCCATAGGAAATAGTCAAGTACTTGCCTCTATCCGAGGCATTGAACTATGCCTGCCGAGCACTTGGGGTAAATTGGGGAAGACAGCAGAGCCCTTCGAGGGGATCTGCTGCCTGACTGCTACCTCAGTGCTCAGATGACACTGCCCAGCACTGCGAGCTGCTCTGTCTCAGGTCTCTTTGCAGGCTAGGCATGTGTAATGCAGCCCGAAAAGGAGGCAGTGCCACACTGGGATGTGTGCACGCAATGCAGCAGTAGGCAGCTGTGTGAATGCCTTTGCTTTCATGAAGACGTTATCTTCAGTTTGAATGCCCAGGCAGGAGCTGCTTGGTATCAGCTCAGACTAATTCATCTGCTTAGGCTGTTGATGTGAGTTAGAGATTGGATCTAGTACATGACTCAACTTTTCAGGAGCTGACAGACACAGCACTTCAGCTCCCTGAATTATTTTCAGATGCCTTAACAGTGTTCAAACACAATACAAATTGTGACACAGGAGATGTCTTTACAAAACACTGAATTCAGCCTCCTTGTAGCCTATTACACACTGTGTCTCCATAGAATACCCTTGGAGGCAGCATAATTCTTTTCAGGAAGCCTACTCATGTGCCCACCTCTGACTCAGATGAGCAGCCTAAACACCTGAATTAATCCAGCCTGGTTGTCATGTTCCCAGAGCTTTTCACTGTGCCAAGCTGTCTTTCAGTGCATCTGGAAATGAGTCATGTCTAAAAGGACACATACCTATATGCAGAAAAATGAGGAAGGCATTCAACAAAATGCTTAACTACTCCAACTTCTGCACTGTAGCTTACTGTCACCTCGCTTTTGTCAGTAGGATTTTACATAGGGCTGTGGAGCAGATCATTAGCTTGACTGAGGCTAAAAATAACCTGCCAAGAAAGAAGTTTTTTTCTCAGATTTTTTTTCAACAAAGTGGTCTTGTACGAAGGAGCATCTTGCAGAGGTAGGGCATGTGGGAGTGAGACTTGCTGCTTACCAAGGTGAGCCTCCGATGGACTGCTCTCTGAGTGGCCGTGCAAGTAATCTCAGCTGCACTGAGCTGTAATGTCACCTTTCTGTCACTGTGTGGTTAATTAAATGATCTCCTGAAGCTCAGCAGGGTGTGAAAGGATGACTCATCCTTCATCTAGCTAATTTCAGCATTCGGACTTATCTAGACTTAAAAACTAAACTAAACTAAAATAAAATAAAATGGCTCTAGTTCTGATGGTTCCAGAGTATCAGCATCTCTTTGCATCCTTCCACCTTTCTGCCTGTGTTCGCTCATGAAAGCAACATCCTATCAAAGCCAGGTCTTTGAGTCTCCCATATTGTGACCCTAGAGAAGATATCCTAGTCGTCCTGCAGTCTTTATTGCTCCATTCTACCTGCAATTTCAATGATGTATGAAATTCTGTATTTCTTTTCATGAAATGCCCTGAAAGAAAATGTACATCCCACCTTCCAGCTTCAATGGGGAATGAAGTGTTTCATGTCATCCTAACTCAATATAAAACACAGGGGATCTGTCTGACACAATATAATCAAACCATGGGCCATCAGTAAGGTATCTAGAGAGATTTCTTAAGTATATGAGACATCCTTGGCCCTTTCATTTACCAGGTGACTTTGACCCTCCTAGCAAGCACATAGCAGCATTTAAAAAGCATTTAAGCTTAAATTTAAGCTTAAGCACAAAGCACTTAAGGCTAAAATTTGTGTCTCTGTTTCTATTAGTTTTGATCACTTCTGCTGCCTAAAATTTGAGAGCTTTCTGATGTTCTTGCTGTTTGTGGGGTTCCCAAAAAGAATATCCAGAAAAACACCACCCCTCTACACTGAGTAATTCTATATGTTTTAAATATATGGTTATCTAACAGTGGAAAATGTGCAACAGATAGGTAATGAAGTCCTTGCAGCAGTTGGATAATTTTACTTTTTCTCAAAACAAAGAGAAAAAAAAAGTATACATGACGAATAGCTCAGTGCAATGAATACAAATACTAGGCTATTATGTATTGAAGTTAATAGCATCCAAATGTTAGTAAGATGGCTCAAAAGGAACAAGAATAGGAATGTCTGATAGAGTTTAGATATTCATCAAACAAATGTGAGTCGTTAGTGGGAAATGTCACAAAAGAAGAATGGGTGACATAATGCAAGGTGCAAGGTAAAAGTCATCATCAGCCTCTGATTTAGCGCACATGCAGAGCTTACCCCCCTAGGCAGTTATAAAACAATATCTTTTGTCATCTTTCACAGCTACATCCTACGAACTGCTTTGGATGCAGCTTTAACAAGCTAGGCTCAGTTCCATCCACATAAAAACTGGGTGGAATTTTTATCCTGTGCCAAAGACGATTAAGATTCCTGGCACTGGTCACTGAGAGTGAAGCCTCAGCATGGATGCATAGTCACCTTCCCAGCCCTCTCTGCTCCTTCTCCAGTGTCTCTGGTCCTGCAGTGCTCAAAACTGCCACATCCATCAGCCTCACCTCACCGTACCTCACTGGATCACCGCCAGATTTCTCCTCCTGCCTTGACCTCTGCTTAGCTCTGACATCTAGAAGATACATGAGTCTGTCCATGTTCAGGTCAGCTGGGGTCTAGCTCGACCTGCAGTAGAGGATGGTTGTTGCTTTCTGTCACTTTTTGTGCTCCAGTACTGAGTGTTCTTCCTCTTCCAGCACAAAAGCCGGCTTAGCTTTCCTGCCAGCCGACTTCATCTTATTTGTCGTTTGCCCATGAGATCAGTCCTGGGAACTCCCTTCCAATCCTAATATTGTTATTTCTTACAATAAAGTATTCCCAGGGATTTTCCTGGGAATCCACAAAAGCCACAGAAAAATTTTTGCTTTGTTCATTCTCTGTTCATGAGCATTTATTTGAAATCTTCCAGAGGTCTAGAGTTCAGATAATGATCTGAAGTTCTGGATCCTTATCTGAAGTGACTTTAAAAAGACTGTATTACTCATTTTCCTTCCTGCAAGTAAGGAAGAGATGCATACAGTTTGGGGAGGTAGGGGGGAATCACATGGTCCAGTAAAGGTTTCCTGAGGTCAAAAGTTATTAGATTTGATTAGTTCTCATTTTTTTTCACTTTCCACTTCAAAATTTGTGCGGGAGGGCAGCTGGTGTCAGCCACCTCCTTTCAGACTTCACATCGTGCTGTAACTAAGCAGCCATTCACTTCAGTGGTAAGGGCTGATAATTGCAGGTCCTAGGCTGCAGACTGACGTCAGCTCTTCAGAGGAGGATGCTGACTACTTAATGAATATCAGTAGACAGTGTTTAGCTTCTGCTACAAAAAGAAAATCAGAAATGGCTTTTAGGGAGCATCCAGCATCCATTATATTCTTTCTGAGGAGGACTTATAGATGTTTCTTTGGAGAAAAAGCACTGGGAAGAGTTCACTTCCAGAGCAGCAACTTCAAGTGCAATTATGTGCAAATGGAACAGGGTGACATATAGGTCTAATTACAGGTCCCTTTTTTAGGGGAAAATTAATTTCTATTATATTCTCAGAATAGCCATACTGATTCCTTGCAGAGCCTCTTTATTTTCTTTAAGCCATTTTTGTTTATAGTTCCTTCTGTAAAGCTTAGAAAGGTCTCCCTTCATGCTGCCTAGCTGTTTCCCCCTTCCTCCCTCCCTTCCACTCCTTTAGTTTTGTTTCAACCATAGGGCTGCTCAGCCATGGGAGTGAGGAGTGGTATTTATGTATGTATTTCTAGCATCCTATGATTACTGCCTTGTTACTAGAGACATTTATCAGTTTAAGGCCCTTGCATATTGCAGGTGCAAATATGGGGTTATCTGAATTTCTGATATATCCTTGAGCTGTAGGAATTGAGCTTGTAGGGTCAGGAAGCATCTTCTAAATGCCAAAGCAATGAGTTGTAGATGATTTAATTGCCTCACTTCTTTTGGCATTGCACCAATCTCATACTCTTTTTCCCATCACTAAATCGTCTCAGAGAGGGTTCACGAAGAAGCCAGCTGAAACAAATCTGTCAGTTGGGAGTTGCCTGCATCTCAGTGGGCTGCTCCCTTTCCCTTTTCAGTCTGCTTTTCATGCCAATGAAGCACAGGTGACCGTCTATTAAGGAACAGACGTCTCCCAAACTTGGCCTATATCCATTATAATGTAACTGTAGAGAATCTTCACATTATACCTGGGGATCAATTTTCTCCATTAACTTTTCCTGAATGGACAACTTCTAGCAAGGATGTGCTTGATCTGAGATCTTGCAGGGAGGGTTAATTTAAATTGCCTCTCTGAAAGGAGAGAAGATTTTGAAAATCAGAAAAGACAAAAGCAGAAAATAAGATAAAAATAAGAAAGCTACTATGCATTTTGAAATTGAGCTTTGTTTTCATTATTGTGGTATGCAGCAAAATGCATTTCCCAGAGTTTTTCAAAGCATCCTTGTAATTGATCTTAATTAGCATGATTCAGGTTTCTAGCCCCTGGAATTTAGTACAGGGTTAATGTACATAAATGTATGATGACATATGGAGAAATTATAATCGTCTTTAAGATGGAATGTTCTAGCAGCATGGAATAAGTAAGAAATTGTGTGAGTAGGTGGACTTATTTCTATTGCCAAGATATGAAATATAATAAAATGCTGTACTGGAGGATTGCAGGCATGTTATTCACAGGAGGTTTGGGAGCAGGGAAGGAGTGGGTCAGCACTCCCTCTGATAATGCTTTTATTGCTATAGCTGAACGAAGGCTGGCTTATTTTAGGACAGTGGCTCCTAAAAACCTAAGGTTCAATACCCAGCAGGGTTGCCTAGTCTTGATGCACTTAATTTTGTGGAGTTGGAGGTTGGTTTAAACTTGCCTTTGAAAACCAAACTCTCGTCTGTGTTGGAAATGTGGTAGTGAGGTATGCTTAGAATTACCTGCCAGGGACTTTCAGGATCTTGTACTCTTGCGAGGCAAAAAGTTCTCCTTGATCTCTGCTGTGCCTGTAAGCTGCATGTGTGCGCAGACGTCTCTTCCATTTTGTTCTGGCACAGCTCTAATGGCCCTTTGCACTGAAAACTATCATGTCTCCTTGAATTTTTCTATTTTCTGTTCATAAAATTTTAGCTTATGCTCTCACCTCTCTGCTTAGGTCTGTTAGATACCTCCTTGCCTCCTTGTTAGAGACCTCTCTTCCTCCTCAGCAGTATCTGGAGTTTCCTGGAGATTTACGAGCTTATGTCCTATTTTGACACGATGTTGCTTTCCAATGTAATGGAATGGGACTGACTTTCACCTTTCAAAAGATGGTCTCAGGGTAAACACTGCTTATCTATGGATAGTTTTATTCTTCTCGCATTTTTTCCTTTTTTCTTTAATAGTGGTATATGTACATGTGCCTCTGGTATACACATGGTGTATCTACTAATACACACCCTAATAATGATCAATGTGATCTTAAACAAAAGGGAGTAAGAAACCACATAATGACATGAGCCCAATGAAAGATGATCTCATTGCATGGGATTCTTGTGCTAGGATAGTGAAATAGTAGCAGTTGTGCTCAAATACTTTGATTTAGGAGCTGTGAAATAGTATTTTAACTAACTTTAGTATCTGGACATTAATGCAATGCATCAAATTGCAGAATTTTGCTCCTGATAAAATAAAAAGGAGTGAGGTCCTGCTTGGTCTGAATTTATTGTATAGTTCATGTGAGTTATAAATAGAAGACAGTCTTTTCCCTGTCAGGTCCCCAAACTGCTCTAACTAGCATCTGCTTTACATTGATAGCCGTGGTTTTCATATTTTCCTTCTAGGGTTGCACATAGTATTTCATGTCATAGTTTCTATCAGAAACACTAACCGTTACCATAGCTGTTCTGTCTGCTGAGATAACATGAGATGCACAAACTCCACAGACAGTTTGCTTAAGCAGCGGGATGGAAACAGCATTTTTGTCCTCCATTCTAAGTGGCTGGAATGTTTCCATGGAAACCTTTTTTGTTCCTCAGCATCTTTAGCCCATCTTCTTTGGGCTGGAATATTTGTGGATATGGTGTGATTGCCTGATATCTGTGCTTGAATGAATTGCTTAAAAGTCAAGAGTATCCCAAGGAATATTTTTGCGGCTCGGTCATTCCGATAGGAAGAGCACCAGGGGCAAAAACTGCCTCTTGAGCTCTGCTGCAACTGTCTAAGCTGCAGCCGAAAAGTTTGAGCTGCATCTCATTTTTATGGATAGAATTCTATTACATAGATAAAGCGATAATCCCCATTACCAGAAGCTAATTAATTAAGTTTTCTTTGAGATGCCAATTGGAAATAAAAGGAATGAGACTGATAGAAGGAAAGGGAAAAAAAAAAAAGTGGGGGGAGACATTCAGCTGTATAAGATCTTCTTCTGTAAACCTACTCTGAAAGAAAGGTTTTGGAATATATTACAGACATGTGCTATTTAAAATGCAGAGGAGATACCTGAAGAACAGTTAATGTGTTTTAATGGAGAGACTGTGTTTTGCAGTAAAATGTAGACAAGAAATTAGGGAGAAATGCAGGTAAGATAGGGTAATGTCATGGCTAGATATTTTTCATTATTATTTAGCATTTTCTGTAAAAATTCACATGTGTTTATAATGTGAACATGAATGTGTGTGTGTTGCATGTTTAATCATTCCTTACTCATAAGCGCACAGTTGGTAGAGGTGCAGGAGTGTGTGGTTGCTAGGAGCAGGCTCATATTTGCTTAACTCACTTATACAGATGAATTTGTGTGTCTCACAGGACAGCCGAGAACTATCACACCATGCAGGGAAGATGCTCTGAATACATATGGGCAGCAAATCCCATAAAACTGTATTAAAACTATTAACTACTCAGATTAATATTTTTGCAAGGTGTTTTCTTTTCCTGTTTGCTTTGAAAAAAAAGTAATGTAAGCAAATGGAGAACGATGAGATGAATATAATATGCTGGGTTTGATTCATACAGATTGCTGCCATCACTAGTAGTGAGCAGGGCTAGGTGGGTGCAGAGCAGCACAGGGAGAAGGTAGCCACAGAGCACTGGTCCCTGCATGGACCTGGCACCCTCTGCAATGGGTGGTTTATTAAGCATTCTGTATTATCCGTCTGCTCAAGGAGACAGTGCTGCAGCACTCTACACTGGTATAGAAATGTCAGCCTGCAAGCATGTGTTAACCTACTTCCATGAGAGATGCTGAGAATAACTCGGAGCGCCAACTCCCTGGTCGCTCCTTGAATTTGTAAGCTGCAACTGAATAGATTTATTTTCTGTGAGCTTGCAAGTGTGGCTGAATACTCATAGGGAGGGTTGTTTTCTGTTTTGAGGCTGTGGCTCCCCTGCTGTATTTCATGTTTACAGTTTATGATCTGCTGAATCCTTTGGTGCCTTGTTCTAAACCCTGCAATAGAAATGTCACAAACCCCATTGCAGTGCATGCTGTCTTCTGATTTTTCCAAACACTTGCTAAGGCTTTCAATAAGGTCTAAATAACCATTCCCTTGGAGAACACTTTTCCTCGGAGCTTTGTCCTAGGCTGACGTGGGTTTTTCTCCTGCACACCAAGCCACCCTGATGTCAGGCTTTGCTTTGGGGTCCACCAGAGCATGTACCTCCAAACGCAAGCATTAGCAAGGCAGAGGCATGTTTTCTTTTCTCATCTTCTCCAAACCTCTCATTATTTTCCTCTTCTGTTGCTTTTTTTTCCAGACTTCCTAGTCTGTTCTAGCTGTTCCTAGTCCCCACTGGCTTCGAGACATGAGGAGCATACAGTAGTTCTGAATACACTCCTAGGTACTTACCCGTTCCTTCAGACACCCAAATACCTTTACGAAGTGAGTCTTCTGATAATACAGGGATAGACTTAAATAAGCAATGAATTTATTCCACATATGAATGCTCAATACTGACTTTATTGTAAAATGAGAATAAGCAATGGAGAGACTGACTGAAATCAAAATTTCTGTGTCTAGTATGCAGAGAACTCTGGAAGGCTCCAGATCGCTCCAGAAAATAATCTAACAGAGGAAACAGCAATCTTGATGCAGGCTTTCCTTGCTGCAGTCAGACCATATTCTATTTTCCTGACTGTTATTTTAAAGGTCATCCGTTCATATTTCTCCCTCCAGCAGACTTGTACAGGATCCAGGGGAAAACTGACACAGATACCTTTTAATTTGAAAGGGAAATAAAAAAAAATCTACCTGGGAAAGAGAGGAGGAAAATTGTGAGCCATCTCCTTTATTTTTGCAGGTTTATTGTACTGCCAGGGAGTTTCTTGTCCTGCAGCAGTATGTCATTGGAATAATGAGGCAGCATGTTGCTTAACTGTGTGGTGGCCAGATCAGTGGGGATTTCAGGAGATAAGGAGTTCTATTTGATTTTGCAGGCAGGAATGATAATTTACATTCCCTTCTACCTTAGAGAGAGAACTCTAGTCTGGGCTATAATTAGGATGCTTTTTTTTTTTTCTTCTTGTGTTCCCCTTGGTCCTCCATTCCTCTCCTTGTCAAGCTGCAGCAGCAGCCTTAAAAGCTGGGAGTCATGACAACTGACTCTTCTTGGAGCAATTTGGGTTGTTAGAAGGGAGGGAAAAAAAAAAGGATGTATTCCTAAAACATAAGTGCCTGAAAAAGCATTTAGATCACAAAACTGTGTGGAAAACAACAACAAAAAAATAATGGCAAACAGCAGAGAACCACCCACGAGCTGGGAGTTTGCTATCTACATGCTTGACTTCTGGGCTTGGTCTTCTAGTGGTAGTCCAAAGTGAGTTGGATTCATTTATGTCAGCTGAGGGTCTGGCTGTGTCTTCATGTCTGTAGATAAATGCCCACACAAATAGCTAATTAAGTGCAGGAGGAGGGTCTTGCGTAAGAGCACATTAATGGCTTTGGAGCAGCAGTGACTATTGGAGTTCCCAGGGTGAGATCTCAACCAATTAAGAGTTTAGAATCTTCCATGCCCAAACAATATGTTGGTCTAACACTACGTGAGTGCTGGGCATCCGCTTTTCTCACTGGTTTGACTGGACCGACTTGAGCTTCCAATCTGAAAAGTTACTCCTGACAGTGAAACATTTGACCCAAATTTTAGACTGCAAACAGGGGAAGAGCTGCTTTGCTTGACACAACGAGACTTCTGAGCAGCTGTCATTAGATTTCTGTTTAGCATAGCAGCAGTTGTTTTATTAATCTCCACCTTTATTCTTGTTACTTCTCATACCAGTAATAAAACCATGAAATTATCACCAGCTCTTTATGTAGGATCTTATTGTTTTGCACATATTGATTAGATGAATCTATCTTTCCAATTTCACAAGACATGACAGCAATGTGATTTGCCTGCTCAGAGTTTGAGAAAAGAAAGGTCAGAAATCTGTAATTTTCAGAAATCCACCTGTAGTTTTCAGAAATCTTCCTTACAGCTATGTACCAGATCTTCCATTTCAGGTGAGAATAAGTATCTTGGTAGATCCTTTTGTAGATCCTATGTGAGTTGAACATAATTACAATACACATGAATATGGGAAAATAGGGCTTCATACTTCTGCTCACCTTCCACCAACTGGGTGATAGAACTTTACCTAAATTTCATGGAATTCATTTATCAAGCAGAAGTCATTATTTCTTTGAACTAAAGTTTAAGGTAAAAAGGCTTATGCTTTATCCTCTGTTCTTCATTCTTTGATATAGTACTATTTGTCTGTTCAGCATGAAAGGAATTATGAGAAAAATCCCACATTGAAAAAGTTTCCATGGTTTCCATAAACATCCAATTTATATTCTACTAAAATCATCCAGAAAAAAAAATGTTTCATGAGTGATTTTATTTTCAAATAGCTGGATGCAAAACGCGTTGTTGCTGTATGTCAAGATTGTAAAAAATGAATAGAGCACAGTGAATTAATTTTGCTAATGAGCTATGCAACCACATGATACACTTAGGCATATTCATACAATTAAAGCACAGAACCAGGCAAGCGGATCCCAAGTGCTGTCCCATTGTCAGAGCACTTGAGGGACCCTTCCAAGTGTTGTCCTACCTCCCTTTAATTTATTCCCATCACAAGGAGGATGGATATATAGATCAGTTGTTTGAACAGTTGAAAAATGATGTACAGTGTTAGTTTTAACAGTATTTTTGTACCTCTCATTTATTTTGCTATCCAGACAAGAAAGGCAAAGCAGTAGCATTTTATAGAGCAGCGAACATTTTTACACAGTTCTCTTAAATCTTTTTAGCAGCCCTTGACCAAAATGTTTACATTGTAAACAGAATTTAGTAAATGATCTGCAAGACTTATCATGACAGCCTGCCTATCCCTCCTGAACCATTGCACTTCTGTCTCATTCATTCCTACCATCTACTGCTGCTGACCCTCTAGCACATATTTACCCAGTTACAGTACTCTCTCCGCAGCCTTAAAATATTTTCTGTTGATTTACATCCCCTTCTCTTCTCTTTTCTGTTTTGGGCTGCCAGATTTTCTGGGTTTCTGTAAAGATGAAGAAAAGATGGTGGCTTTTTGAGCCACCATCTGGATAACTGGATGGATAACAATGCGAATTGTTATCCATCCAGTGGAGCTGGATAACAATGCGAATTAGTCATGTACAAATGGCTGTGATGGGATGAAATTATGAGTACAGGATGTGCGTGCCTCCAGGAAGCTCTTCAGCCAGCAGCTAATGATCCTGCTGAGCTCTTGGGATGTCACTACGGTGCTTCCATACAGCTTCATCCTGCCCTTCAGTGCCCCAGCTCTGTCCTCCCTGCACTGTGTGTGCGTCTCAGCCCTAATCGAACTCGCCGCCTGCTTAATGTGGCCCTTGGACTCTGGAGTCCTGTGAAGTCCTAGTGATCATTAGACTGATATTCAAGGAGAAGAGCAAGGGTAAGACCAAAGAACATGCCACTTTGTTGTGAGAGCCAGACTCTGGCCCCAGCTCTCTGCCAGTGAAAGGCTGCTCTGCACAGCCAACCTCTTTTAACAGACAGCTCTTTTATTTTTTTCCTTCTTGCTCTCTTAACTGCTAGAAAAGGGAATACAGGAAACAAATCTGAACTCTGTGCAATTAAACCTGCTCCAGAAACCACCTTTAATGTTAACTTGCTAGCAGGGACTTGCATTGTGGTATTAGTCAATAAAAGCCAGGTAAAAGATTAGTTTTGCAGTTAGAACTTAAAGCAATTGCCACTAGGATTAAATTTTGCAAGGCAGGGAAGTGTGGCTAATTGTAGACATTTTTTCCCCCTTCTTCATCAACTCTTACACTAGACTGGCATCCAGAAGTCCTGTAGTTCATCTTAGTTCAGCTGCAGACACCCTAGATGCATTTGGGCAAGTCAGAAAGGAGGAACCGTTGCCACATCCCTCAGTTTCCATCTCTAAGTAACGGAGTGGGATAGAATCACATTAATGGCTGTGATAGTCACATAGCACAGGATATCACCTCTGGGGACAGGTACTGGCCAGAAGGCCACTTTGTTCAAGTTCTTTCTTTATCAGTTCCATGAAAAAGCTATCTCAGACAATTTCTCAGAAAAATTATGCAACAGTGCATTTAGTGTTTATTGTCCAGGAGCAGTGTCTGCTCTACAGATAGATTTATACCCTCCAAAGGTTTGTCTCCTAAAATACAAACAGAGGAAATAAACCTGCCATTCAGTCTTCCTCCTGTGTCTCTACCAACTGGTTAAGTGGTCAGCTAATTTATTTTGTGTTGCTCCCCATTAGGAGTGGAGGATTGATGCCTGGAAGTATTTTAATAGTACTGTTGACCTTGATAATAAAACTGTCCATTCTAGTTTGTATTGGTAATGGCACCCAATATGACCTGAGTCACAGAGAAATCTCAAGTCTAATAACCACCAGTGAGAAGCCTCCTGGAAGCTCTTACTGGAAAGATCTATTTTCATATCTTTCTCCCTTCTTATATCAGGCCTGTTAGCTTTGCATGTGATTTGCCTATCCAGTAACAGATATTTTGGGTTTGTGAAGATGCCTAGAACCATTTCTACACTCTTTTCTGCAGCTTGCTGGGGTGCTCAACACCATAGGACACTGACAGCTGCACGTGCTACTAGCTGCTATCTCGGGGCTGTCTGTAATTTGGAGAAAATTTACATATTCTGAATTCTAAAAATACCCCTGCACAAATGAAATGCATTAATATACACTATTCTAAGAGACATGAAAATGGTTGCCGTTTTCCCAGTGCATTTGGAAATGGGAATTCTCAAAGCCGCCTCTTCAGCTGATGGGGCTGACATTTTAGTGAGACATTTAAGGACACAGAGCAAGTGATAATTATCCTCAACATTCATCACAGGCTTTTTGTCAAATTACTGAAGAGGCACCTTCCACAATAATTAGCTTTCTGGGATGGCTGAGCCCAGTCTGGCGTATGTTAACACAGAAGGACGTGAAGTCTTAGGATTAAGCAAAAGGATGGCAGGTTTCCACCTCGGGGGTCACCTGTCCACCCCTTCCCATCTTCAGCCTGTTGCTAGCTTTCTCAGCTGTGTAAAGCTGCCTGCCCCCACCTTACTCAGCTAAATAGCAGCAGTTGCTTTTCATGTCTTCTTTGCGATGTAACAAGAATATTTGTGACCCTTGCTTCTACATAATAAGCACCCTTGCAGATCATGACAGTCTGTGATAAAACAAGCTTCTCTGTGCTACCTAGGTCAGTTGCATGGGCACAACATGCTACTTGGATCACAGCTAAAATATGCAGGCTAATTACCTTCAGCAACAAGATGGACGTGTATCCCAGAGGGATTCACCTGAGGTTATGGTCACCTTGATGGTCACTCAATGTAGTGGAGACGCTCATAATGATACTAGAGTTTTGTGATGTTCCTGCTCACTGGTGAGGTCCGGGACTGAATGTCATTGCATGCCGGTTGTATGGGAGGAGCTACATGAAGCTCTGTGTAATCTTACTCTGAATTTTTTACTAAGGACTATGGAATTTGTAGCCTAAAAGCAGCAGCTGATTACAGAACAGAGGATAGAGCTACTGGCTTCCCGTGTAGTTTGTAGGACTGAGATGTTAAAGATGCTCTGTATGGATCATATGAAAGATCTTTACCATGTAGATAAGGATAATTGTGCTGAGTTGTAAATGATGGTTGGAATGACGAGCAGGAGAAAGGGGCAGTCTGAAAAGGTGAATCAGTGAGGCATTGAACTGCTCACTGTGATACTCTGCCTGAGGAAAGGAATGGAAAATTTATTGCTTTGACAAAAGGTGTTGTAAAACCCAACCCTTCAAACTCAGACTAAGTAGAGAGGTTTAACCAGGCATGAGGTCCAAGCAGCCATGGGTTTCAGCGTGTTCCAAAGTTGGCATTAACCTTTATCGGGCTGAGACTTTCTTAAGAGGGAAGTGTGTTGTGACAGAACATAGGAGTCAAGCGGTTTGACAACTGAAAAATGCTAGACAGCAGCAGCTGAACATTGCAGGAGTGTCCAATTACAGTGCATGGGTTTAATTATTACTCTCTGCCCATACATTTGCAAAGAAAGTTCTTGGCCTGTATTTGCTTGGCTAAGCTACTGTATTTCCCAACTAGGGTCATCAAGAATGTGCTTCTGGGTCCAAATCTGCCACAGGCATGCACTCATGTCACAAATGAAACTCATGCCTCCTGCCACACTGATGAAATTTCCAGAAATATCCCAGTTGTATAACGGATTCCAGTAGAAGGCAGCACTATAGAACATTCATAAAAACCTTCTGTGCCAAAGTTAGGCCCAATATCAGTAGGTAACATCTCTATTTACTGATTAATTTTGGGTAGAACTTGGCTCCTGTGGTTCAATTAGGCAGAGCCCAGCAGAACATGCATTCAACACCTTTCCACAAATCCATCCAGCTTTACACCTGTCTGTCACATCGCTGAGCAACTCACTCGAGTTGACACAAACAGGGCAAGGTTGTTGCACAACCATCACATGAGAATTCCAGCCAGTATCGGCTTTAGGCTCAATCTGCTGACACTTGCACCTGCAGTTAATTCACAGCTTTTCCTTAAGTGCGACTGCAGCATTGACGAGCATTGTTAAATAAGAGCAGATGTGTTGCAAGTTAAGAACGTGACTGAGTGACAAATTAGTGCTCAAGACAATGTCAGTGAGATTAGGAGGAGTTTAGCCAGTGAATCCTCTGGGAGATTAACTGGGTTCTTTGGGCCTAAGTCAGGAAGTATAATAGACTCACTGGTGGACCATCCTATTTTGTGTAGAGATTTAGAGATGGTATGGTTTACTAGAGGAATTCAGATAAAGAACTCATAAGGAATGAGGACAAACCCAAATTTTCAATGGGCTCTAGCAAAAATCTATTGCATAATTAGTTCAGCTTAGTTGTATTTTGATTATTTCCCTTCTCCTTTGTTTCCTGTATGTGGTTGTGATGCATCCAGGGAAAAATAGTGAATGTTTGCCTTAAGAGTCATTCAGAATTTTCATTTAAAATGATGCACTCTGTTAGAGTAATTAGTCTTCTAAGTGGAACAAAGCACACAGCATAGACAATAGTTGCTAGTGATCACTTCCTAATCGGGCTGCTCCTTCAGGCATTCTAATTTACTAGTGATTGTAGGGCAGATGCTGCACTGATTTACACCTCTAGCAACACCAGTGAAATAAAGAAGCACAAAACTTTGCCCAGGATGCCTTATCCTAACTTATCTTGAGTCACATGAGAGCCCAGTGCTAAACACTGAGACCTTGTGTTCAAGCATTTGTATAGAAATGATTTGCCTGTCAGAAGCTTACTGATTTCTGATTTAAATTCACTAACTTAATTGCTGTGAAGTAAGTATATCATTTTGCTACTGAAGTATTTCTGGGGCAGTTCCCAGAGTGGCTAATCATACTTAGCAAAATTGCTGGTGTGGAGCTAACCTCAGAATGGTGCTGAAATGCCCTGAAAAAGATAATGATGACACACATACACCTACTTGCTTTAAGTTCTATGTGTTTCCCAAAAGAAAAAAATACCTCCCAGTTCTGTTCGTTTAAATCACCCACGCATTGCAGAAAGAAAAAGAAACAATGATAATGAGTGGCTGGTGGAGAATGTTAATCCTTTGACAGAAATAAATGTTTTCTATTAAAATGAGTCCAGTTGTATCAGTATAATCCTCCACAAATAGAAACCCCACTGAAAACTAATACTCCCTAACTTTTATGACTCAAAGCAAATTCAATTTCTCCCTTTAGAATGATCTTTTCTGTAGCCTAGTCCTAGAGATCCATTAGACACTGGCTGGTAGTTTGGCTGTGAAAGAACAATAATCTGTAGCTGTAACAAATGTCTTTAAAACCAAACATATGTGTATGAAGGTATACTGGAGTGCTTCTGGGAACCTTAGGGGCTGCCGTTTCTACGTGTCCTTGGCATGACCATCTCCAGTCTCCTTCAGAACAGCAGGGCCTTCATCCTCCAAAGGTTCAACTCCTTCATGGTTTAGCCAAGTCTGTGTGTGACTCCTAGTGGTACACAACTTTTGTCACACTTCAGAGCAAGTCTGGTTACAGACTTATACTGGTTGATTTGTGCCAATCTGGAAGCCAAAAAAAGAGGGGGGGGGGGGGGGGAGTAAAAAAAAAAATAAAAAAAAAATTTTTTGAAACACAGTTTCAATTTCTGGTGTCTATTGGACTTTGTGCCCAAAACCCTTAATTAGCCTA
>JAVCKT010023409.1:0-18139 GCA_032273925.1 Rhynchotus rufescens
TCCCGCCGCCCCGCGGGTGAAGTGCGGTGCGCGCCGCGCCGCGCCGGGCCGCGCCGTGCCGGGGCCGCCGCGCTCGCCGTGCCCAGCATGCTCCAAAGATGGCGGTAGCGGCGGCGGCGGGCGGCGCGCGGGCGCAGCGCAGCGGCTGGCTGGAAGTTTTGGTGCGGGAGCGCTGGCACAAAGTGCTCGCCAACTTGGGCGGCGAGGCGCTCGTGCTGAGCGGCGAGGAGCGCCCCGACGGCGCGGCGCACAACGGGCTGGGCGGCGATGGGGCGGCGGGAGCGGGCGGCCCCGTGCGCACCGCCTTCACCGACCCCCCCGAGCAGGTGCCCGAGGCCGTGTCCAACAAGAAGCGGTGCGTGAAGGTGCTGAAGCAGGAGCTGGGCGGGCTGGGCATCAGCATCAAGGGCGGCAAGGAGAACAAGATGCCCATCCTCATCAGCAAGATCTTCAAGGGGCTGGCGGCCGACCAGACCCAGGCGCTCTACGTGGGCGACGCCATCCTGGCCGTCAACGGCACCGACCTGCGCGACGCCACCCACGACGAGGCGGTGCAGGCGCTCAAGCGGGCGGGCAAGGAGGTGCTGCTCGAAGGTACGGGCCGGCAGCCGCCCCGGGCAGGGCGGCGAGCAGGGGGTGCGGGGGCGCCGCTTCGGCCCCGCGCCGGGACCTTGTTCCGCCGCCGCCTCTTGCCCATCCCGCGCGATCCACCCTCGGGTTGCTGGGGGGTCCCCGACGGCGCAAGTGGCGGGGCGCGTGTCCCGGGTGCTCCCCGCGTTATGTGCCTGTCCTCAAGGCGGCGGGCGGCGCGTCCCGTCCGAGCGGGACCCCGGGCGGCGCCGTCCGTGCGGAGCCGCCGCTCGCGCCCCGTGCACGGGGAGCGGAACAGCCCCGGGTCGTCCCGTCCATGCGGAGCCGCCACTCGTGCTGGGTCCGCAGGGAGCGGGGCAGCCCCGGGCCGCCCCCTCCGTGCGGCACCGCGGTGCAACCGCATCCCTGCAACGCTGAGAGTTTCGTTTCGCTCCCCCATGATCGGGGGAGTTTCGTGGGAAGGGACGCGAGGGGACGGTACCCCCCCCAGGGCTTTGCGACTGGGGGGCCACAACCTGCACCGGGCGCCCCCACAGAGCGAGTTCACGGTGAGGGGGACGTCCCTCAGTCCTCACCTCTTGGCAAGGATTAGTTTAGCTGCCAGACCTCAGAGAGCCAACGGCTTCCGAGCGCCCTTGGCGCCCGCTCCATGCAGCGGTGGCGACACCTCTGCCCAGCGGGTCTCTGCCCGCGGTGGCCGCGCTCCCTGCGGGTCCCGGCGCAGCCACCACTGCCTGGTCGGTCCTGCGGCCGCCCGTGTGGTTTTGTCTCCTGGGGCTCTGAGGCTTTTGCTCTTATCCTAGCGAGCCGGGGATGCTGCTGTAATAGAGCCATGTTGAGGATGTGCTGGGACAAGCAACTCCTGCGTGAAGTTGGGCTAGAAGCCCAAGAGCAGGTTCTGGGCGGTGAAGTGTGCACTACAGAGACAGTTTCGTCTGTCCTCTGCAGTCTTTGAGAAGCAACTTGGTGTTGTCCATAGTGCTCAGAAAACCACACAGGAGGTGTTGCTCCTGCAGCAGCACTGCCTAAGGAGCTGCCTGCAAGGTCTTCATGCAAACCTCTCTCCAAGGGCTGAACTGGGGCTGTTCATCCCAATTGTCTCCTTGCTTTGCTTAGACAACGTAAGGGCTTCCGAGGGTGTGGAGCAGACGGGCGCTGACCTTCGCTGTGATCGTGCCAGTCACGTAGCTCCTTGCACAACTGCCTCCTTGGTGAAGCGTGCGGCAGCAGCACCTGAGCAGCTCAGACAACTCAGTTTTGTCCCCCGTAGGAGCCAAGATGGAATAGCTTCAGCCCGGGCTCTGAGCACTCTTCTCCCTGCTGCCTTTATCCATGCAGCTGTTTCCTCGGGTTTCCCTGCTCCACGGAGGCTGCTTGGCTCCGGTGGGTGTTTCTGCAGCGCAGGAGCTGAAATTGTCAACTTGTAAATGCAGAGCGATTTCAGTAGTCGTTCTCATGTAGTTAAAATACTCTGATGCTGTTATCTGTGTTTTTCCTGGCATTCTCCTGCTATTTCAGCAGTGCATCCGAACTGAGGCTTGTCCGCGGGGCAGCCCCAGGAGGTGCTGTTCAGAGCAGCAGGGAACCGCTCTCCGTGAGTGGTTTGTGTAAGCAGGCCCTTTAAAACAATTCCCTGAGATCCAATTTCCCCCTCGGAAGCGCTTTCTTCAGGAACTGTCTAAAATGGACTTTTTATTACTAAAGGAAGGCAAATCAAAGTGTGGTTTTTTTTTTTTTTTTTCTAAGTATGGGAGGGGGAGCCTTGGGTCAGACCTCACGATTAGACTGATTTTCCTTTCCTTCTAGACGATAGGAATTTTGCTATTTCCTGACTTTTTGGAGAGTTACGCATTAAAAAGAGCCAGCTGTGTTGGGGCAAGGGAGCCCCCCCTGAACTGTTCCTTTGTAGGAACTTTATCCAATGAGGGGGACAGTGCCAGCAGGTATTCCCAGTGTTAAAATGTTGCATTTCCATTTTCAGGGAGATTCAGACATTTGCCTCTGACTTCCCAACAAGAAAAAGATTAATGTGGTTTGATGCAACTGCAAAGGAGCTGAGCGCCAGGAGCAGGTTTGATGGGTGGGACTCAGGGTATTACCCAACATGTTGCATGTTCCTGGGAAGGGTTTTAAGGCTGTGCAGGGCTTATCAGAACCAAGGATGTGGGCAGTATTGCCTGATGAATCCACCCTGGGCTGCTCTGTCCTCTCATTTCCCGTCTCTGAAGGGCATTCGACTGTCGCAGTCCTCGCTTGCCTAGTCCAGCTTGTTAAGCTCAAGTCATATAAATCAGTTCCTTCTCGCTGCTCTGTGAGTTGGCCAAGGTGACAAGTGCTTTGCAAACAGGTAGGATTTAAGTGTTGGAAGGAAACTGAGACACAGGCGATGGACTTGTGAGGCAGGGGGTTCAAGCAGAGATGGAAGTGATGATGAGGAGGAAGGCGAGGCTTCGGAAATACAGGCATGAGGCAAGAGAGGGATGAAGCTTTTCCACCTTGGGATTTAATTCCCTGTTAAAGCTCCGCCACAGCTGGGACATGGGTAGGTTTCTTTTGTTGAGCAGTTCTCGGTGACACAAGGGCAAAGTGGCAGGGAGAACTCCTTAGAGAAGTGGCTCTCGCAGCCTCTCCGTGTTTATACGCTGGGAATTTTCCACGAGGGAACAAAGCTTTGTGTAGTGGAGTTGAGCCTGCAGACAAGAGGCTGTAGGAATCTCCTGCCAGCCTCTCGGGAGGAATCCACAGACCGTCCATTGGATTTTGCCCCTTTAAAGCAATGTCAGCATAACAAGGTGCCTGCCCTCGGGTAGGATGTGTAGTAATTTCCAAGCAGCATTTCTGTGAGTACAGGAGTTTCCCCTCTCTACCCTTTACAGCTTTCTTCGGATAAGGCAAAGGAATTCCACCTGTGTGAATTATCAGAGTGTTGAAGTAGTGCAAAATAGGCAATTGTTATCTTATCTGTGTTTTCCTGTTTCTTTAAGTAACTCAGTGGCAATTCTGGGGAGACAGAGGAGGGCAAAACACATTATTTGCCCAAGATTGTGTGTCTCTTGCAAGCGTGAAGAGGTATCAGTGAAGATGCAGTAAGTGCCTTCGTGACACAACTACTTGCTGCTATCTGGGCTGTAAAACTCGGGGATTGCAAACTGTGTGTACAGTTATTCCTTACACTTCCAGTAAATGTATGGAATAAAACATTCTACTTTTTTTTTTCCCCTTTCTTTTCCTTTATTTTTTTTCCTATGCCAACAAATATGCAGCTAGGGAAATGCTTTGTATTTAGAGGCAGTATCAAACTTGTGCTTGCCCTTTGCTCACATCGGTGTGAAAGTGAAATTGAAAGGTAAAAAGGATGAAGAAGCCTATGAAGCCTATGAGAATCTCAGTTTTGTTTCAGCTTTCTGAAGCTGACGGGGAAGCTTGAGTGAGAGCACTTGATGTATCATTCATTGATTAGATTAGATTACAGACTAATTTCACAGTCCAGACAGTCTGTATCACCTTTCACAGATACGAATCAATACACCCTCTTTGCAGCAAATCTGGAACGAGGGCTCTTTCTCTGTTACTATGAAGAAGATAAGGCTGCTATGGGCAAAGTATCCCTGGATTTATTGGGATTGAGTGCAGCCTTTCTCTCTCACTCGCCGCCTTGGATTTCATCTTTCTGCAGATAGCCCCAGTGCCTTAATGGTGCTTGGAAGATGAAATATGCATAGGGATCTAGGTTTCCATTGCAAATATGTACTCTGCATACATGGTAAGTATAACTAGAATAAAATATCTGAAATTTCAGCAGTAATCCCACTAGGAATTAAACTGAAAATTTGGTACAACTGCTTGATGACTTCTTAAAACCGTTGAACAGAATGAATTTAAAAGGCTAAACCTTTTGCTGTTGTTAACAATACAGGATCTTAAACACAGTGTTAACAACACAGTTGTCTGTGTAACAACACAGACCAAGTGTCTGTATCTTGGTTTTGCCTTGGCAGGTATCCTTGCACTGCAGCCCAATGATTCCCCTGCCCCAGGGAATCTGGGTTTCACAAACCCTGATCACAAGTGATCACAAACAGCAGTGGTGCCGTTCCCATCCCTCCTGCCTGCTGCAGCTGGAACAGAAATGCTTCTTGTGCTGCCATGCAAGAGAGGTAGCAGAGTCTCCGTCGTTCAGACCACAGTTTGGACTGGGAACAGCCCAGCTGAAGCTCCTTTGATGTGGAATTTTACCAAGCTTGCTCTTTAGCGTGATAACAAGTGCTGATCACAATAGAATGACCATTTCAGGTATGGATTTGGAAGGATTTCGGTTTAATTTCTTAATGTGATTTTCTTCAAAACACATGGTATGGACTTTCTCATATCAGTAAATTACCTCTAAATTTGACCAAAAGTGCAGAATTTGTCTGCATTTGGAGTTCACAAATATTGGAGAATTTTCCGTAACTCTTTTTAATCTGTTCCAGTGTTCACTCATTTCTAGTGTTCAAGAACATATTATTTCCACTTCATCTTTTTCTAATACAGATCTCTGATCATAGGATTATTTTTTACTTTATTCTCTGAGATTAGGTTGCCATGGCTACTTGATGGAATTGGTACAGCTACTTCAGGAGAAAGGAAATTGGAATAAACAGTAGTTCAAGGGAGCAATAGCATACAGAAATGAACAAAATACAGTGGGGACAAAGCTGTCCCAGGGGTGCACAGGGACTCTGACTTTTCAAGCCTGCAATAGTTCTTTGAGCAGCTCAGAAAAATAGGTGGTAAAGACAGAATGGTAGCTGCGATTTACTAGAACATCCAGAAAGTCTTTTAGCCATGTTTTGGATTAGAAGCTGGTGAAGAGTTGAGCGTAGCTTGCATAACATTTTTGCAGGCCATGATTTGGTGAGCAGAGAAAATTACTGCTCTCTCTGCTGCATCTGTGCTGAGGGTCTTTGCCAGGACATTGGTACTTAGAGTCATCATGGAAAGATGTGTGATGTGTCAGATTGAAAAACAGCTAAGAATAAGACAGAATAGTAGGAATAAATAGATCTCTTTTAGCAGTGGCACAAAGCTCTCTACAGAGATGGGAAGCATCACGGGATTGGCAGCATCCAGTTCTTGCCTTCAGGTTCTTCACTGCAGTGAGTGACTTGGAAAACATTTAGGTGAGGCATGACTGAGGTGGATGGAGAAGTTTCAGAGAAAAGCTTACTACCAAGTAAGTAGAAGTGAGAACATGCTGAGTGCTACATGTTGCTCATGACGTGTGTTGGAAAGTGGGCTATAAACCTCCTTCATGGACAGTGCTAAGGACTGCTGTTTTGTAGCAGGACTAAGAAAGACCCCCTGTGCAGCTTAGTTTCCATGCTGGTCAATAGATCCACTGCATTCTGTGCCTTGCAATTCTGGAAGGAAGGAGATCTATTGGAATTAGAGCATTCAACACCTTGCAGACCCTTCAAGCATCGAGTAGCGAAGTAGGACATGAATGTTATTTAGATAATACTACTTAAATGAGCAGTTTACAATATGGGGATAATGAGTATAGATTGGAACGCTGGAAGTTCCATCTGCATGTTAGGAAGAACTTCTTTCCTGTGAGAAACAGGCTGCCCAGGGAGGCTGTGGAATCTCCTTCTCTGAAGGTCTCCAAACCCACCTGGATGCCACCCTGCGCCCCGTGCTCTGGGTGTCCCTGGTGGAGCAGGGGGTTGGACTAGATGATCCCTAGAGGTCCCTTCCAACCTCAACCATCCTGGGATTCTGTGAAATTCTCTTCTATATCAACCGATGATAACCATAGCAGTTAGTTGCACAACAAATAGAATTATGCAGGAATATGACGAGAGGATAAATTTCTTATTCCCTTAAAATCTCCTTTAGACAGAAGGAAGATGTCTCGTTTGCAAGATTTGGGCAATTTGCAACATAATAACTCTCACTGCCTAAAACCTGAGGATATTAGTGAAACAATGATTCAGAAATGAAGTAGCTGATGTATCTGTATGTCATGGGTTAAATCCTTGGGCTGCCAACGTGAGCTTTCGGTTTTGCACTGCCAGCGCCTCTTGAGCTACCGCATGACAATCCCTATTGGCTCAAAGCAGAGAGAATGAACAAATAAAACATCCCTCGGCTCTCTCTCTTCTCTGCTTTGCCACTGAAATTAAAAGGGACCCTACATTAATTTTTCTCCTTGCTAATCTGGGTGTTGCCATCATCCTGGGTGTGCACAGGGTGCCCTCAGGGTGGCCAAGGAAAAGCAGCATGGCTAGAGGGGATGGGGAAGGGGCAGCACAGGCTCACGTCGGATGTCAGGATTCAAAGCAATAGTGAAGACTCATTTCCGTGCCTGAAATGCCACCAGCCAAAGTGTGCACTGGAGGGTGAGTTGAAAGATGAGAATATGGAAGCATCTTGTTCATATTTCTTTGCCTATGAGCCTAAACTATGCTGTAGTTCTTGCTGAATGTGGGCTCTTGCACAGTGTTGAGGCTCCTCTGTCACGGGCCAGGGGCCAGCTGGTTGAGTCTGTGCTGCCTGATGGTTTCAGCGGGACAAGCCATGCGATGGGTCGGAATTGCTGCCTCCAAGTGGAGCATCCAGGCTGACTGCGGCAGAGCTGACGTCGGTTATAGGTGCAGGTTGTTTCCAAAATGCCTGGCTTGTCTTCTCAAGCCTGGTTGCAATGCTTTCCTCTTAGTATATCCATGGACCAGATCCTGCCAACAGTTCTTGGTTTGACTAGAGAAGTATTAGTATCTCCACTTGTGGTGGTGACAAGGATGCTCATTTGCCCATGTGTGCAGCCTCAAGCATTCAGGGATCTCTGTGTAAGATCATACTCAGGCCTGGGGAAGGGCTATTGAAAAGGTGGGGAACACAGTGCTAAGAGCTGAGCTCCCTGTGTGTGGAGCCAGAACGGAGAAGGGAAGGTCCCACTGGGCTTGAGCGAGGCTCAAGGTTACCCTTCTGCTTTGTGGTGTTGTATTTGTTAAAGTTCAAAGGAAGAAACCCTGTTAGTTAAGGAGTGAAACTCAAACCCGCAAGGTGGGTTTGTGCTGCCTTTCCAGCTGCCGTATTACATCCAAAGGGAAATGCTGAGGCTCGTGGGGCTGGAGGTACCAAGCAGCACAAGGAGAGCAAGGAGCACAAGTCCTAGGAGAGATGCTCACAGCAGGCTGGGCGCCAGGATCCAGGCTGCTGCTGATCCAGCAACTGCAGCAGCTGGAGACACTTGGAAGAAAATAGTGGCGGAATAAATGGAAAAGTGAGGATTGCTGGAAGAATGGCCAGGGCTGGAGCTGACAGTCTTGGAAGGGATCTTGCCTTAACAAATGAATTTTGGGTGCATAGTGGTTCTGTGCACGGTGGTGGCACTGCTGGGGAGAGGAGAGCACCCATGGGCAGCTCCATTCAGTCGTCCTGTCTGTCCTAACAGCGCTAAGCATGTCCAGCTTAAGCTAGGTCTCTTGGTTGTTGGACTATTCCTCCCATTCTTCTGTGTAAAGAGGTTTCCATTACTTCGGAATAACAGCACAACGGAGTTCCTATAGGTGAATTCTTTATGTTAGAAAGTTCAATTCTGGTCTCCTGTTTAAGACAAAACACCAACTTCTGGCCCATTTTAAGCTGCGTATGTTTGAGAGTGAAGCGTTTTCTCTTCTTCTCTGGTTATTTCCTCCTAACATTGCTGTTTTAGAGGTGAATTGGTATTGGCATTCAGCAGATGAGAAAGTTACTTCCTTTTATATAAATCTCTGTTCTTCATGCTAAATTTCTCTACTGCTTTTGGTCAGCGCTGTCAGCATGCTGTTTGACACTAGCTAGTTCTTTATGTTCCACTTTCCTTGTGCAGGGAATATTGTCAAAGACCAGAAGAAAGAAGAACAGAACTATTTTATCTACTAACCAGCCGCTGCCTCCCGCTCATGGTTTAGGAGGCCCTGGGATCTGCAGTGCCCTTGTGGATGGGTATAATCCAGGCAGCCCAAGTGCTCTGGAGCAGCCTAAACTAAATCATAGCGTAAGGCAGAGCATAAGATAAGCGTGAAAGCTTACGTGACAGGTAAACAACTAGAATCGCTGTAACCTTGCAGCATTGCTGCTACTGGAATATTAAAAAAATACTTCAAAAAGCTGCTCTAAACTACTTCGTTTTGAACCAGGTTCCCAAAATAACCACCTTTCAGTTGGTAAAATAAATTGTGAGAGTCTGTCAGATCCAAAATGTAATGGTTGGGCAAATTAATCCATTGTTGTATTGTTATAGTGCTCTAATCATATTTTTATATATCCCAGGAGCTGGAACTAAGAAGCATTTTGCTGTCATTGCAAACACAATAATAAGAATAGTCTTAACAAAGTGACGTGCACTAAGTTGACTTTCTGCAATACATTTCAGCGGAAATTACAGATGCTTTTTACATTTCATTATCATTAAGGTACAAATAACTTTCTTGTATTGAAAACTAGGCCTACTTTATCTGGTTTAATAATTATACTGAGGCTCATTATGGACACCTTGTTTGTAATTCTCGCCTTTCTTATTGAATTCTAAATGTATTATTACAAAAGTATGTACTTTAGCAGATGGAGTATATTATGGCAATGTTTAGTTCAAGTTGATCTTTCCCAAAGACTGCACTGAATGATCTTGGGCTAAATAGAACCAAGTCAACATCTAGCTTGATTTTCACTACTGGTATTATTTAAGCAGAAATCTAGAAATGCTGTTGAGTTAAACGCAGCAGGCGAAAGGAGACGTCAGGTGGAATTATGAAGAGCTTACAACTAGGATGAGGTGCAGAACCTGCATCACAGGCAGCAGAAACTTTTCCAGGAAAATATCTTAGTTGATGTCAAGGTTGTCTCATTTGCCAGTGGGATATTGCTCTAATGGTGTTCTTTCTTCCTCTCCAGTTTACATAATGAGATCAAGCTAATTAAACCATGTCTAGCTCTGGGAAAAGATCAAAATGTGAGCTCTTTCTATTTCTTTTTATTAAAACTTTTACCCTGTAATAGGAGATTATAGGCCATACTTCGCTACCAGTGCATCTTGCTCATCTCTGGAAAAAAATACAGATCTTTCTCTCTCCTGGTAGATGTTTGCTTTTAATTGTTTGTTCTTCTGGTTTATCATGTTTCAGGAACTTGCAGAAAGGTGCGTGCTTGCCGTGGTCAGATGGACTAGCTAGGGAGGCAGTAATAAGTGGATGCAGTGAGGCGTGTTATTCCAAAGCTAGCTATAATAAAACCTGCTGAGAAGCGCTTGCTGCCGCAGTCAACAAAGGTTTGGGATAGTCACTTAGACCGGCCTGGGTGACCCACTTCTTGTTATACCCAGCTCACCATGCAGTGCATTGCGATGGACGCGGCTGTCCTGCTTGCTGGGAATTGAGATGGGCGAAAAATGTTTTCTACAACCTCCCCAAATTTCATAGGATCACAGAATGCTTAAGGTTGGAAGGGACCTCCAGAGGTCATCCAGTCCAACCCCCCTGCACAGGCAGGGTCACCTAGAGCATGTGGACAGGGCTGCATCCAAGCGGGTTTTAAAGATCTCCAAAGAAGGAGATTCCACAGCCTCCCTGGGCAGCCTCTTCCAGTGCTCTGTCACCCTCACTATGAAGAAATTTTTTCTTAAATTTGTGGGTGTTTTTTTCCCTGTCAGATTTTACTCTTCTGAAAACGTGCATTTCTTGAGGAAATTAGGGTGACTTTTACTTCTGGTTGAGTTCTCGTAGGCACTCAGCACACCTAGAGACCTCTATCTAAATCACGGTAAATTTATCGCATGCTGGGGCAGCGGGTGCCCGCTGCAGCAGATGCTTCAGAGCAGGTCGGCGGCTCCAGCTCCATGATCCAGCAGTCGGGCTTGCCTTGGCAGCTCTTCCCTGCTTGCAGGTCGTGGAGTCGAGCTCTTTGGATCCAAGTTTCCCAGGTGTGGATGCCCAGGAACGTAAGTCGGCATCGGCCCGCTCGGTTCCTCCGCAGAGCTTGCAGCGTGAAGCCTCCCGCGGTGCTCGCGAGGGCGCCTCACGAGAGGCTTCGCCACACGGTGCCACAGCAAGGGACTTATTGCCAATACTAATGTATTACTGCATTAGATCATGCTAATTATATTTGAAGCTAAAATGATTTCGGGAAGATTGAGAGGAAATGAGGGCTCTCCCATGCCTTCTCCCTCTTTAGGAGGAAGCAAGGTTCAAGTAGTGTTTTCGGCTCCGGAGGGAAGAACAGCTGTGTCGCAGCTCTGAAGTAACTTTCTAATGATTGAGTTGAATTGCAGAGCACATTTTGGGTTGCATTCAAATCATGGCAATTTCCCTTCCGTCAGTGACAGAGCAAGGAGCTCTCCACTTTGATCGCTGATGTAGGCTTGGAGAGAGGGGGGTGCCAAGGGAAGGGGAGCTTTTGTTTCTGGCGTGTCAGGTGTTCTCACACATGACAGGGTGTCGGGGTAGCTGTGCTCTGTACACACCGCTGTACACACCGTGTGCTGAGCCCCCCGCGGAGCCGCGGGAGGAGAGCGGCCAAAGAGGGACGGAGAGGCTCGGAGCCGCGTCGCGCACACCGGCCTGCGGCTCCAGCTGCTTCCTTGGAGGTTGTGCCGTCTTCTGAGGAGGAAACTGGCTCCGTATGGAGCTGAGCTTGAGCCAGAGCCAGAAGGGTTCAACAAGAGCCGCCGGAGCCTTGATGAGTTTCAGGTGAGGCCCTCTAAAACCTTCAGGAGTGTTTTGGGTTTAAGAGTCTAAAATGTAGCAGTTTCTTCCACCACCACCGTTAACAGGGCAGGAGAGAGGAGCACCAAGAAGCACCATCTCAGTGGCCTGGGGGCCAGTGTGCTGGCAGCACCGGTGTCGCACCGAGTAGACGCTGCAGCCGGTGCGAGCTGCACACGGTGGCCAAAGGGCCAGGCAGCCCCTTTCCAATAAACCCCATCCATTTCCCGGAGACAGCATCCCAGCTCCCAAAGACAAAAAAAAAAAAAAAAAAACCCAGCCTGTTCATATGATTTTGGCTGTTCATATGATTTTGCTACAGCAGCCTCAGTGGTGCAGGCTGTCATCATCCTACGGAGCTATCCCACCTGCCTCAAATCCCTAAAGGAAAACAGGAGCCGAGCCTGTCACACGGAGCCAGTTAGAGTCAATCATTGTCTCCGTGCCGGATTCGAATCCCCCTTTCGGGGTGGATGCGAAAGGAGCCTTTCATGCTTGCTGCCGAGCAGATAAATAAATAAGTCAATTCTTGTCATAATTAAACATATATGTGTGCTTTCTTTTGCTGTACAACTTCAACAGCTAACCAAATGCACTTAATAATGTTTTTCGCTGTATTTCAGTGGTATGAATGTACATGAAAATTACAGCAAAGGCATCATTTTTTTAACAGCTGTGTTTAGTTGAATAACAGATTTAGAAAGTGCAGACTTTAATTAATCTGTGTTTTCTGCTGGGATTTCAGCACCATCTGATTTACTTTTCATGGCTGAAAAGTGTAATTGTAGTTTTTCTCTTTAGCTGCAAGTTTATCCTCCCCAGAAATTGATTTGGTTCTTCTTTTCCTTGAAGAAAACTCGCTATCAGCCTAATGGCACCTGGTGGGCGATGCCGCCAGCACTGTGGCTGTGCCCGCTGTCGGGGTGCCAGGGCGAGAAGGTGCCCGTGGGGTGCGGAGATGCCACCTCTTGTCACCCCCTGTCCCCTCCTGAAGGGCTGGGGACCGGTGAGCAACGAGAGAGCAGGGATGGACGGTAGTGGAGGCCTTTCCTCTGTGCTCAGTGTGGTGGAAGACGAGAAATCACACAAATATTATGTTTTTTTTTTTTTAATAAGAATTAAAACGTGACAGCTCTTTTGTTGAGCCAGGCCGTCAGCGTAACTGCTCGGCCGCGCAGCGGAGGTGCCGGCGTGTGTCCCTGTTTTCTGCACAGCGCTGGGGAAGGCCGGGTGATGAATTGCAGGGCCGCGGTGATAAATTGCCTTTACCATGCACTGTTGTTCGCTCGTTGCTCCGTCCCTGCCGGGACCGGTGCGAGTGCCGCAAACCTGCGGGGGCTTCGCTGGGGATTGCTTGGCTTTAAAATGCACCTGGGCTCGGCCGTGGCCGTGGGGAAAGGAAGGTGGGGTGCAGTAAGGGCGTTACTTGTGTTTTTGGAAGGAGATTATGCAATTTTTGCTAAAATTTAGTTACTACTAAATGTATTTTTTCCCTCGTTTTACTTTTTTAGGCTGGCACGGGTTTAGATGTGCAAAGGCCTCGGCGTCCAAAGAGCGGCAGTAGATTCTGAGTGTAATCTGAGGGTGGCTGCTAATCAGGAGATCAAGAATCTCGATCAGTTTTAAAACCTGTTTTAATTAAGGTCTTCCTTTCCAGCTTGCTAAAGCCCTGAATTAGCACTGCTGCTCTCCCACCTGCACGGACAGACCATGTGGCCAGCGGGTCGTCTCGCACAGACCTGGGCCTCGAAATCGCGCAGGGTTCCCTATGGTTTCCCAAAAAACTGTTGTATTTGGGCAAAACGCCTCAATGATGTGTTTGAGGGGTGACAGGGACGGGGTCCCATCCCACATGGTTCCCGCTCGCCGCGGGACGTGCAGGCCAGGCCAGCATGTGGGGCCTCATGGGCCGCTCTGCATCCATGAGTGCCTCAAACCATGGCAGGGACGCGGCGGCACCAGCGCAGGCAGCGCCCCGGACCCTGCACACTCACCTCTCCAGCATGGGAAATATCCGTGGAGGAAAATGAGGTCTTTCTAAGCACTTTCTAACCCTCCCCACCACCACCTCTCTTCATTTATCCCGATGTAAAATGGGAAACGGCCATTGCAGCGTGTTATTTCTCATGCCCCTGTAAACAGCACAGGACGCTGCCCTGAGCGACGTGGGGAGGCTACAAGACGGGAATGTCGGAGCGCTCCTTAATTGGGATGTTTGGTGCAGTTTGTCACCTTGGCGGCCGAGGGAAGCGCGGGGATAGCTCTGCCTCTCGTTAGGAAGCATTATGCGTTTATGCCCAATACTAATCACAGTATTAGAAAGAACAAGCAATGCGTATAGCAAAAAGAGTCGCTTGCTGCTTGTCATGTCCCGAGCAAGTTTTCTCTCTGTTCATCGCAGACCAGCGACAGCACTGAGTAATTTTACAGCTTTGGGAGCACTAGACCCAGCAACCCACTGCAGGTAGCAGCGTTGGCCTTACAGCTTTTTTACTCTGTTTTTGCAGGCATTATTGCTGCAAAAATGTGAGTTTTTCCCCACAAAGTTGTCACTATCTCGGCTCTTGGTCCTTGTGTCCCTGCAGCCACGTCCAGAGAGTTGGGGATGGAGGTGGCCGCCATCCCTGGCGCTGTAAATAGGAGCAAGAGTCCTTTCCCTGCCCCACTTTGGCAAATTCTCAGCTTTCCCCTGTTTCTTCTTATTGCATTTGTCCCTTTTGCAACGCCTACAACAAGCCGGCTCTTTTATTATTATTATTATTATTCTTTTTTTCTTTTACAGAAATAGCTGTCCAACTCCTCCTGAACCTGCAAATGGATTTCTCAACCTCCAGCCATCCTAGGTGTAAATTAGACGTGAGAGGGGGCTTTGCATGAGTCCTCGTCCCTGGCAGCCAGAGGAGCTGCCTTTCTGCGGACAGCCCAGCGGCTGCTTAATTTTGCATTTTTCTTCCATAACGTGGAGATATATATATACATATATATGTCATTTTTCTTTTAATGTCCACCAAATTGGTAGCTAATTATCGTGGCTGGCAAGTCGATGCCGTAGTTCGCTCTCGTAAGCACAGCCGCTGTGCGGCGCGAGGGGCAGAGACCCCCAAATTCAGAACAGTCGTGATTTACTGTGCAGCTTGGGCAAAGTGCATTTGTTGCCTTGGAAACAAATAGCAGCAGTGAACAACTAAATGAAATTTATGGAATCAACTTCAATAAATCTTGATGATAAATGTGCAAAAACATACACAATTTGATGAAGATCTACAGTATGCAGATGTGAGAGATGAGAGTAAGTTATATAACCACTTTGGATGCATTTTGGGGCTGCCACAAACAGGTTCCTATAATACGTTTTTCTTGTTGTTGTTTCTGAGGAAGCTGTCTGTTCCTTTTCATAGATATGGCATTTAATTTTAATTTCCAGGGTATCTTTTAGCTTAATTGGCACGCTGGATGATTATAGTGCGTTGTTTTGTCTTTTGCAAATCCTGATTCATATCTAACTCAGGATAAAAATAAAATTGAGAGCTGTGGCAATATAAGAGAGAGCAAAATGCAGTGAGTGCCATGTCACCCGCCTCCGAGTAGTATGCAGAATACCACAGATTAATTAAAACATTTATATAGAACATTTCCCTCATTCCTGGTATGAATCTCTGTGTTTTAGAGCACAAGGACAAGCTGGAGATTTTACAGTTTCAGCATAGCGCTGCTGCAGGTTTTCTGTGCATAGGGACTCACTTTTTTTTTTTTTTTTCTTTTTTCCTATTTTTTTCACACAAAGGAGTCACAGCAACTGATATTTTCCAAAATTGATATTTTTGTTTCTGGTTTGACCCGTGGATCGATAAAGGTTTCAGCGTGTAGCGTTGGACTTGCCTAGAGACTATGTTGTAAACCTTTAACGCAGCCCTTAATGGAATTTGATGTTTTTCCATTAGTTCCCTGGCCTCTCCTCGTTCCAGGGGCTTCCTCTCACATTTCTCCACCAGGTCCCAAAGTGTGAGCATCGTGGCAACATCCCCTCCTGCGCTATGGGGCCACAACCTGATGTTTCAGCTACCATCAAGCGGGTCAGATGCGGTGGTGGTGGCTTTTATTAAGTGCCTGACATCACGCTGGTACTTTATTTTTGATGGTGATTAGCTGAAGCTGCACCTGGCAGGCTGGTCCTGGCTCAATGTCAGCCCTCTCTTTTTCCTTCCTTCTAAATTTGTTCATGGCCGTGGTGAGCTGCTGGAATATGGGCTGGTTTCTCAAAGTCAGAGCCTGGGCCAGGACTGACTTGGGGTTATCAGCAGGTGCAAAGCAGGTTGTCGCTGAGGTTCATGCCCCAGAGCCTCGTGTGCCGCACTTATTCCAGACGTATGGCCGTGTTTGGGGTTTTGCAGGGTTTTTGTTACCTTTTTTTGGATTTTCTCTCGTTATTTGAGTGCAGCCGGTTTGGTGGCAGGTCCTTTCTGTTGCTCACTCCCTTCCCCTCTGCCAGGCCCCACCGTTGGTGCTTCCCCGTGTGAGCCATAATGTTTTGTAGGGATTTGGAAAATCCCTGTGCGCGCTCAGTGCTTGGCCTGTAAATCAGCCCCGTCCCGTGCCGGGATCAGAGCTTGCAAAGAGGTTAACGAAAATCATGTCTGGGTGATGGAGAACGTGCAACCGAGCTCTTGTACAGAGATCATTGCCGTGCTTTTTAATTTACTTTTACTCAACGTTTTTATAATCTTGGCTAGGATCAAAACCCGAGTTTCGCTCAGCTTGAGCTGCGGAAGGCTGTAAACCTGAAAGGCTCTTTCCAAAAATTCCTTGCGCATATAATGACTCCTAAGCTGCGCTCTGATGTTTACAGAGTGCTGTAGCTGTTCGCATTAACATACAACTGTATAAGACAGATTGAACTCCATTAGAAGCTAAATTTAGTGACTCGCTAACTTCTTTTTGATATGTTTTTATAATTTCATTGTATTATGACACTTGGTTTTAAATTTGCATGAGTAAATGAGCCTCTCACCAAGTCAGGTAAAAAGATTTTTCACTTATCTACCATGAAATAAGGCATTAAAAAATAGTAAGAATAGAAAGCAATGTATCCTTGACATATTTAGTTTATATTTTTTTCAGCTGTGCTGACTGAACACTTTTAGCTATATAGCGATACAATATGGCTATTTGTACTGCGTTTAACCGGTGAAATAATTCCACATTATGAAGAATTTTTGGAAGTAACGTAGCATTTTATAGGAAAGCATTTAATTATATTCAAGGTCTGACTGCCTCAGTACAAGGAGTGAAAACCAGCCCTCGGCAGCAGAACGAAGGCCACAGCCACGCTTGGAAATAGGGAGCAGCTTCAGCCACCTCCTTGTCCCAGTGGGTCCGAACCCATCTGCTCGATCTGGGGAGCGATGGACCTTCCTTAGGAGGCACCCGGCCTCCTTCGTTAGAGCCTCGGGCTCTCGGCAGGTGAGGAGCTAAGGCAGGGGAAAGGCCCCATCTCTGATCACCCGGCCCCTTGGCTCTCCTGCCCTCCTTCGATATCACCATTTTTAATCCCTTTGTGCTATTGATTTTTTTTTTTAATTATTATTTTTTAGCGGGGTGGTATTTCATTAATAGCGACAGCTGCTCTTAATTAAAAGGAGGAAAAAAAAAATCAAAACCCTGCAAAACAAAATGCAGCCTGAAACAAAAGGCGACTATTCTAATTTGGCGTGACATTCTGCGCGGGATGGCTGCTGGCACGCGAGCCCCAGCAAAGGTCACCTGCCAGCGCCGCAGCCCCTCGCAAGGGCGGAATTAAGTTCGAACTCGGGCTGGGTTTGAAGTCTTAAGTCTCTCTGGGGATTCCTTTCATAACATCTTCGAACTGGATAACACTACAGTAAATGAAATACACTGCACTGGATTAAAGGGTTATTTCCCCTGTGTGTCAAGCTGACACAGAATACTAAACCTCAGGTTGCCTCCAAGTTGTCTCTATCTGCTGATGCCCTCTCCTGTGCTCGGAGCAGCTCTTGGAGGTTTACGTGGACGCCAGCGACTATTTAGCCGGCTTCGGCGCTTGGCGAATGGGGAACAATTTTATGCAGCAAGGAACCCAAATAAAGCAACTAAATGGCAAGGAATTTAATGGGCTTAAAAAATGTGAGCCAACTGATGCAGGGAAGAGCGGAGCTGCCTCCTCAGCTCTATTATGCTGCTCTATAATTTATACCGAAACACAAAATATAGATCTCTCTGCACTGCCACTCACATGTTTAGCCGCACTGAGCTTGCAGGAACAACAGGCTATGATATATGCTCCTGTGCTCTTATCTGACTGCACCAACAGGTAAAATTTGTTAAGGATCATTTGCAGGGTGTTTTGTTGTAGGACAAATGCTCATTTTGACTTTGAAGCTGGTGGCGCTTAGCTCGGGCAGGCTGCGCTGCGCTCTGGGTCACCGGATCGCTGCCGGGTGCCCAGTGCAGCCACCGCTGGCACCGGCTCCTCCTGCTCCATCCGCAGTGTCTTGCATCCGTTATCCCGTCACGTGGGGACAAGGGCCAGCGGAGCGGGCTCGGTTCAGCAGCGCCGTCTCCATGCCCGAAGTGGCCACCTTGGGTGGACTCCCTTTGCTCCACAGCCTCGGATGTTTTCCTGGGGCTTCCTGTTCCCCAGCAAAACCCCTGGTGAAAGGCCAAGCTGGAAGATTTAATGGAGAGCCCACCACATGCCAGCTGTAAGCAAACCTTTTGGGTAATTATATATATATATATAAAAAAACATATTTCTTGACCCTCCATGCTTTCCCCTACTCTGTTTTGTCCAAGGAAGCCCAGACTGT
>JAVCKT010023410.1:0-72034 GCA_032273925.1 Rhynchotus rufescens
CACGTGTGCACAATCTTCAAGCTGTTCTCAGGAAACCACAGGAGTTTCTCACTCATTACTGCCAGTATCACCATGCGGCAGTGGTACCATCACCCGGTCACTACCACGGCCAGAAACACCAAATGTCAGAGGGGAGATTCGTCCCCTGCATCGACAGTGCTGGAGCTCAGGGAGGAAAGCAAAGCAAAGCAGAGCCACGTCGCCACGTCGCCATGTGCCCACCCGAGTGCTAGCCCTGGCAGCACCCTTGGGTGCCCCGTGCAGCACAGGGCAGCCAGGGGCTGCACCGCTGCAGCTGGGTGCCACGTGCTGCTCGCTCATCCAAAGAGTTAGCGACTCGAGAACAAGAGGGGCTTTGTACCTCCATGCTCTGCTATGTTAAAAATTGATTTAGCATAATGGTTTCAAAGAGATTAAAATCCAATTTTGTAAATCAAAGCAGGAACTGCACTGACTCACTGCTACAGAAGCAGAAAGGAACCTGCTGAATTCTAAAGACGACAGTCGCAGGCCTGAGTCGCTATTAATGCAGAGAAAGTAATTAACCAATCCAAAGCGCACCTTAATAAGCTGCATTTTATTGTATGCATCTGTTCCTTATCCGCACATCAATAACCAGACATGGTTCTTATCCGAAGTGCAGAGGAGTCTGCAGAGAAATGAAAGGCAGCACTTTGCAACTCGCTTGCTCGCTGTGCCAGAGCTACCGGCGGCCAAATCACCCCGCGATCCTATCTCCTCACAGTATTTATTATCATCGGGGATTAAGCTTTGGTTATTGCAGTTCCATAAATCGGTTCCCAGCTCTAAACTTAATTAAAAAATAGGGAAAAAAAAAGAAAAAAAAAGAAATAAAAATGTAACAGGTAAAATAAGATAAAATAAATGGATTCTGCAAATGCTCTAGGAATTGCTCCATCACACAGACATCTTCAAGAAAAAACAATACATAAACTACAAGAAAATGTTTTCTTTAATATGCCGGACATGGAGATCTGGCTGAAAAGAAAAAAATCCGCACATTTGGAATCATTTACAGTAAGCATCTTTGATGGTTATGGCATCTTTTGAAGAAAAATGCAGACATCCTTAACAAGGCCTGATATGCACCACGCAGGATGGAGATGTTATGTGATGCAGACAACCCAGGACTCATTACATCCTTTAAACAAATTTTGCATCAGCTCTTACAGAAACCGTATCAGTGGTTCGCCTATGAAAAAGCAGTTGGAGCTTTAAAAGAGCTCCTAAAGCTTTAGAGAGGAATGTAAGAAAATGCAGATATTGATGCTCATGCACATACATCAGACTGGGTTTATGTTTTTTTCCCCCCATCCCATTTTGTTCTCTTTTACAGAGGGGGATATTTGCTTTCTTTTCAATGCAAGTTAGGGTTATTTCAGACACTTATTTCTCACCTCAACTCACAAACCTCTGCACTACTCTATAGAAATGGCTGTGTCTACCAGTACCCTTATGTTCTGCCACATCTGTTCTACAAAGAGAAGAACTTGTCCCAGGGACAAATTCAGGGAAGTGGGGAGGAAGAGAGTGGTCCTATCACAGCCTTCACGGGAATAGATTTCTAGGAAAGAGCCAAGAAATTTCCCACTGGCAACAGCGAGATTAAAGATATTCACACACAGGCCGACACACATGGTTACTGGTGGGGAGGTACATCTACAGCTCCAGTTCTGATGGACTTTTTATTTAATTCATTAATAATGTGTAATAAAGGAGCCACCGTGGTGCCACTTGGATGATTACTGACTGAGGTGGATTTCGGTCACTCAGGATGCTCTGCCCTACTGAGATGTCAGGAGCCCAACCTGGGCACAGAGCTGAGTTGATCTCCCTTGGCTCCAGGCTGTGTCTCCAGCCTCCAATCCAACTGCAGCACTTTTTAACACACAGAGACCTTGCATTTAACCACGCTTGCGCAGGGAGCAGCAAACGTCTCCTTCCTTCCCTCCCTCCCTCCCATTTTTCCTGGGAAGAACTGTGAGAAACACTTACAACAGTCTCTCACTTTCTCTTTCCTATCATCATCATCAAGCACCTTCACCTTACAGAGGCAGCTCGTGTCAGAGGAGCTTCCAGTCCTGTTGCTCGCGTCTCAAACGAAGCCGTAAGAGAAATCACGTACTATTATTTCAAGGAGAAAATGATCTTTCGCGGAGGACTCGATGGCTCTCCAGGCTTGTGTGCCTGCTGCAAGGATAGCTGCGCCCGGGCACCTTGGCGATCCTCACCTGACGCTACCCACGGATGAGGAGCCAGGAAAAAGGTAATGCGGTGAGAAGCGGCCTGAAGCGAGAAACTTATGCAAATGAGAAAAATGAATATTTAAATAAAACATCTATTAGGAACAGATTAACTCTGTCAATCAACGCTCACTTTTGTTTTCTTGTGTGCAGTTCGGAGGGGTTGCACAATAATCAGGTTGGTTCTTTTTCAGGGTATATTTAGTTCTCTATTTAGAAGTACAGCTTCCTCCAAGATTTCTTTTTTTTTTTTTTCTTAATAAATGAAGTGCATTTCCTTGTGCAAAGGAGAACAAATTGCTACTTAAACTTTCTTCTATTGTCTATTTGCCTGCAATTTCCACCTCATTTACAGCCTTTTTGTGTCTGCCCTTTTGTTTAGTTTTACCTTTGACACTCTCTTAATTTCTCTTCAGAGATACCTGACGCCTTTACGTTGGGTGCACACAATGCGGCGGCACCCCGCGCCTGTGCGAGCCTGCCCGGCAGCGCCCTCCCCAAAATGATCTTCTCAAGGTGGCCCCAGATCTTCTCAAGGAGGCCCCAACGCTGCTGACAGCAGCCAGGAGCACCGGGAAACGCTGCCCATTTGGATAGTCCTGGAGTTTCTTGGTACCTCTGTCCGTGAACGACGAGACTCGGGCAACGCTTTGCTTTCCTGTGCATTCCCAAATAGCGCGGGAATGAGTTTCTGGAAGCCTGGGGCTGCCGGGCGCCTGGCTCAGCAGCCAGGATTGGGGAGCTCCAGAAGCGCCCCGGAGGCTCCATCTCTCCCGAGCTCTCGCCACGGCCTGCACCGCGTCCCGGCCTGCAGCTCAGCCGAGCAGCCAGCACAAGGCCGGCACCGCCCCAGCTCGCGCAGCCACCTGGGCCTCGCTGCCCAGCTCCAGGCTCCCTCCAACAGGGAGATGGCCCAAGCGAGGGCTCCCTTCACACACAAGGCTCCGCACGAGGCCTCCTTCAATCCCAGAGCGGTTCCAACCCTGCGCATCCTGTCCCCGAGCAGGGGCCCTAACCCTGAACCATCCCGCCCATCAAAGTCCTCTTTTGGTGGTCACATCTCCTCTCGCTTCCTTCAAAGAAAACCAGTGGTTCCTCAGCCATGAGCAAGCAGGAGGTCTCCTTCCCTGCCCACTCTGGCTTTCATCTCCACTGTCCCCTACCTAGTGGAGACGAAAGCCCTGCAGAGTGGGCAGGGACGGGGACCTGAAGGTTTCCGCTATGGCGTGGCGAGGCACGAACACGGAGAGCGCCTAGATTTGATTTTCATCTACTTCGTTAAATTTCTGCTAATTGCTTTTAACACACTTCCTCCGCCAGAGTCTTTACGGCTTAATTCCTCATGGGCATTCTTTCGGGAGTTTTACTAAGTACAGCACCAAAATGAAATCTAACTACATGCCAGTGAGGTAATTGCTAATGGCCCTGGTAACAAACGCTAGCAAGGGCGGGTTTTGTGGGGTTTTTGTGTTTGTATTTTTTAAAAATTTTTTTTTCCCTTTTTTTTTTTTCCTTTTTTTTTTTCTGCCACTGACTGCCTTAATCAAATTTTCCAAGTTGATGAAAACCAAGAAAAAGGCGCTGCAGTCCCACAAACACGAGCAAGCAGTGAAGCTGACTTGATGGGATTCGGTGCGGTATTTTATAATTAGTGCATTAGAAGGTGCAGCGAAGAGACGCTGAACTGAAACACTCGAGCTCGAGCTTTAATAAAACACATAGCTAACATCATGTTTTAAAGTAGGAGAGGCTGTCAGCACAAACTAAGAAACTTAAGATCATTTTCAGTCTTCAATGAGCTAGAGCTAATAGGACTTAATTCATTTATGCTCTTTTGCTCTCAGACAACAAAGATGTAGATCTATAGCACTAAAACAATATTATGCATAGGGCATACTTTTCATCATTAGACATTAATAGACTTGGGAGCGCAAGTTGGAGGGGTGGTGTTACACGTCAAAATTAATTACAGTGCCAATAAACTGAAATGCAACAGGGAAGATCAGGTTGACTAAATTATCCCATTGAGTTATCAGCCCTGAAAAACACAACTGCAAGAGTCTGTAGCCATTTGCTGGATACCCAAAGCCAGACTGGAAAACAACAGGAATTAGCAAAATCCACACAATCCATTGCAGGGGGTTCAGCGACAAATGATGGCTCCAAATTATTCCCAAATTATCCAGAATGTAATTTTGCATTCTGGCTGCTAGAGAATTATATATAATATATATTTTTAATCATGCCTTTAGTAAAGTTTAGAACCAGTAGTGCCAAGCTGCAGCATTCAGGTAAAACAAGACTATTTGCTTCCTTTGCAATTCAGAGTCATAAAGGAAACTTAAGCTGCATTTCTTTAAGACTTTCTCAATATCTTTCAGAATCTGGCATCTCCAGGGCCCAGAATAACCAATGCAATAAATTAAATAAATTCTACTGCTGCTGCAAACAGCTGGCAAATTCTAAAAGAATATCACAATTAACACAACTTCCCTAAAAACAAACACAAAACAAAAGCAGAAACCCCAAGCATTCACTATGCCTGTAAGAGCTAAAGCACTAAAAAGAATAGCGCTGTGAATAAAGATGGGAACAAACAAACAAGGAACTACGTGGACATTTAATTCATACAGAGTCAATTAAATGTTAACAATAAAATACACTATGAGTTAATGCTAGGCAAAAGGATTAAGGAATGAAGGGCTTATTTATAAAAATACAAATGAAAACCTGGTTAGGAAGAAGTAGGAGAATTAATAAAAGAAAAGATAAAAGAAATCAGTCAAATATGGATGAGAAAGGGAATTCCTTTATTAAATTTGTCTTCAAAAGTAAATTAAGAAGAGATGTCTGCACTATCAGAGAGTGATGGTGAGTTTATAAAAATAGCTACTGCAAAGGAGAAAGAAAGGGAGTATTTGGAAAATGCAGACATGTGCCAAATCCCTCAATCTGTGCAATTAACTGAAGAAATCAAGTGTTGTTATTTGGAAAAAAAAAAGTCTTTTTTAAAAGAAGAATTTAGCAAATTCTGGCAAATCACAAGTCTAATACCTAATTCTGGAAATTATATAGCTGTATGGATGCAATTAGCTTCTATTCCTAGCAAAAGAATGGAAATAACATTAAATAAAACATTGACTGCAGACAGATCACGAAGCTATCACCATTTAGAGTACACCTCTTGCTAAGCACATTTCATTTGTTAGAGAAAATAATTTATTTGCTAAAAAGAAAGGAAATTCCACCCAGATCATGGTAGCGTTTTTGAGACCTCATCATGGAATGAAAAGCTAGACTTAAGCGCACACTCAAGCAGCCCAAATCGTCCCCAATTTTGATGGTTCAGCTGCAGGACTGAGCTCAGCACACTCAGCCTGCAGCCACAGGACCCTGCCCATGTCCTCTACTGGATTAAACACCAATTAGACCCAAAGGGAACCCATACTCATCCAAATCGCAATGCATTTATATAACTGAATTAAAGATCCGCAAAATAAAAGAATTGGAAGAAACTGCCAAGGTATCGCATGCATCTGTGTTAGATTTAATCTAAACGGCTTTATTAGCAATCTGGAAGAGGAAAGAACACGGTTTATTAAATTTCACCTATTATGCACTGAAATCCATTGCAGTACTTGAGGAGAAATATATTCACAAAGAAAATATTGCTTTGGGTGTTTGGGAGTCTTAAGGAAGATGCCTACCTTCTATTTGGACCAGTTACTGAAAGCAATCGAAGGAGACGTGTTCCTTTTCCTCTTGACAAGGATCTTCCCAACCTGCCAGGTTGGAAAGCAGGTTGAGAGAGCAGAAAAAAAAAATCTGGAATTAATTTTCATTGGGAAATTAATTTTGAAGAGTATATCCCCCAGATTAGAGTCCCACTGCGGGAAGAAGATGCTGGGAATGGAGCAGTCCAGATAGGCTGGACTGTAAAGACTAAGACCACAAAACCTGGGATGAAACCACACAACGATGTGGCAGCTAAAAGGACAGTTGAGCTCTGGCAGCAGAGCACCCAGAAACAAGTACCATAGAGCAGGACGTTACATCTCCCCTCTCTACAGATGTAATCAATCCATAAACAGAATAATGTATGCACTTGTGGACACCTCATTACCAGAAAGACATTGACAAATTGAGCAGAGTACAAAGAAAACAACAAAAATGTTTAAAATTCTGAAGGGAAAAATTTCTTAGGAAAGATCAAAAGATTTGACTGCATCCAGCTCCGTGCGAGAGCAGAGTAGGGTAGAACAAGATATAAATCTGTAATGGTTTGAAAGGTGCACGTATCACAAAGAAAACAGCATGGAGTCTATTAATAGGAAAAATTGGACTGAAATCACCAAAATAAAGAAAACTTAAGATGAAAACCTTCTTGAACTATGCACAGTAAATTCTCAAGGGATGTGGTAAACGTGCCAGCATCAGCAAACTGAATGAGCCTGGACAAAGTCCTCACAAACGTACAGGGACATGCGCCCAATGGCCAGCTTTGGGACAGACAACTCCAGGCGCAGGACTAACTCTTGTCCTCGCTTCTCCCACAACTCCAGCTGGTCTCTAACAGCAAAGAAAGCCATAAAGGAGGTGAAGAAAAGACTCTTCACATCCACAAGAAGCCAAGGAGACCCTGCTGGGTCACGTTCAGCCCTTACCTGAGGTAACACACAACAGCTCTTGGCCTCTTCTGCTCACCGTCCAGCACAGCCTCATTGTATCGAAAGAGGGCTGCAAATATCTTATATTGAAAGGAGACTACAAATTTAAACAGGGGGAGGGCCCAAGCCCACACCATCTTTTAATGGCTGTGGCCTGTGCTCGGTAGCTGCATCGTCCTGGAGGTTGCCACCTGAAGGACTCAAACACGGAATTTTCTTCATTAAGGAAGACTCCTTTCAAGGGTGGCAAGCAGCAGAAAGCCAACTTGTTGGAAGACCCATACCAAAACCCCATCTGCGTGTGCTCCCTGCTTTGCTGCAGGAGCAACTGCCCTTCAGGCATCGCTTTGCATCAGCACACGGCACTGCTCTCCCTGGTGTGTGTTTCTGCAGGCAAGAGCAGTAATAACACGAGATATATTTGTCCCTCCTCAAGAAGGGCCTTTTGTTTGGAAGCAACGTTGGGGCAGAAACAGGCCCAAGATCGCTGCCCAAACTGCAAACCTGAGGATCGGGATGCCCAATCGCCTCCTGAGACGCAGCGGGATCAACCCACCTTCGCCTGCTCCCAGCCCTGCACCATAAAAACACCCTCCTCCATTTCCCTACAGGCTATTCCCTCTCCTCCTTTTTTTTTTATTCCTAGGATCTTTAATAAAAGATTAAACGTCAAAAAAAGGAGGAAAAAACCCCACCCTGCAACAGGGTCAGCTAACACCCAACCCCGCGCACTCTCGGCTCGCACAAAGCCGAGCTTACAGCTTATGGACGTGCTCGGGCCTGTGTCCGTGGCACACGCGCGGCCTCGCTCTGCCTTCCTCCAAACGGGCTCCCTTGGAGCAGGGGAAGAGGCTGCCCAGGCCCGGCCTCATTTCCATGACAAAGGGAGGCCTGAACATCCTTCAGCAAACACTGCGGCTCCCTCCGAGCATCCGACTGAAAAATCTGGCACTAAGTCTCCCAAGCTCCCCATATCCTATTTGCTCAGTCAGAGGAATATGATGAAATACGTTTGAGGGGCTTAGGCAGTTTCCCATGGAATTTCCTCCGTCTAATCTAGATGATTCCTCCCAGGCTCACGCTGCCGCAGAAGGAGGGTCCGTCCTCGGTAGCCCGGACCTAAGAATCCCTCAGTGGGTTGCAATAAGGATGTGAACTTTTCAAGCAGTTCCCCGTGCCAAAAGTGCTACGAGGAGGGATGGAAAACTTTTACAATGTGAAAATGTCACTGTTTGTTGCTTGCCGAGGCCAGATTTACAGCGAGCGGGAGCCAAGCAGCTTGTTTCACACCTTCAAATTTAAGGGGAACAGTGTTTTCCTCTGGAAAACGCGGCCCAGAAGTTGCAATAAAGCAGACACAGATACGTCAATCACCACCGATGCAAAGCTGTGAAAGCTTCCCAGAGAAAGTACTTGGTACCCTATATAGAACGGTCAACTGCAAACGCCGCTTCGCGTCTCCCGCAGCACGCTGTGTTCCCAAGGACTGGCCCATATTCATCCGTCTGGGAAGAATATTGCTGGAATCTGAGTCGGCACGTGCGAGAGAACGAGACAAGCAGTAAGCAAGGCCTGATGGAAAAGGTTGGGATTTAGCCGCTACATTCACACACGATACTTTGTTCTGGTTTGCAATCCAAGAGCAATTCCCACGGCTTCCATCGTCTCTCCCTGCCACTATCCCGCCCCTCAGCAACACCGCGTGCAGGGACAGTGGCTACAACCGAGATGCTCCCGGGTTAAATGCCTTTTCACTGCTACAGGATCCATTAAATCCTGAAGATGGGTACCCAAGCAGCGGATTTTCCCTCCCAAACCTGGGCCTGGCCTTGCTTTCCATGTCGGGCTCGTCTTTCCCTGGATGGGACTCCTGGTGCCGATCACGAGGGATGCAGCGGGACGTCGCCGACACCGGGACCCATCCCGGCCTCTCCGCAGCAGCCCGCGCTACCGCCGCCTTCCAGGGATCCCTGACCCACCCCCTTGGACACTCCTGGATCCACCACAAATAAAGCCAAGACTTCTTGCGCCAATTCAGCCAAATTTAGAACTGTCCAATTTTTCATCATTTCCGGCTAAATGGAAAAAGAAAATCTAAAATCGTATAATACCTGGAGGGAAGACCATGCTAATAAAAAGTGGAAAAGGCACCAAAACAAGAAAAAGAAAAAAAGACAAAAAGGAGTAGGAGTTTCTGTTTGATCAAGAACATTTCCAAAATATCTGAATATTTTCATTTGGAGTTCTTAATTTCTTCCCAAATTCCTCATAGAGCTTCACCAGCTCTGCTCACAACAGCTCTCGTCACCCCGTAGGGAAAAGACAGCAGGCATGGATTAATTTTTGAGGAAAGCTGCTTTCATGCCAATGCACTTGGCAATAGAGAATACAAGGAGAGCTATCCCAAAAATGCAGTATTTATGAGAGGAACGTTTCTAAAATGGTTTGCACGACAGATACCAGAAGCACCACCTGATTCCCGACTACTCGTCCGTGCACTCGTCCTCGCACCATTATTTTTAAAGGTGACCGGAGCATCTGTTCCGCAGGGCTCTCGTGTCAAAGCAAAGAGCTTCCAGCTGGACGTCGGGCACAACCCACTTTGCAATAGTCGCTGCAGAGCATTTGCAAATCAAAACCCGCTTTAATACCTAGAGCAAACCCGGAGCTCTGCCCGCAGAAGCTGCGAGATTCTCTCGGCGTGATTGTGAGCCGAAGATTTAATTATCTCCGCACAGAACTGCAGGTATCAATGCTTCAGAGATAAAGAACAAACAAGGCAATTATTCCCAGAAGTCCTCCTTTTTCCCGCTAATAATCACAAGGGTTACAAACATGCCAAGGTCAGAGAACGTGCAATAAAGAAATTTATTTCCAATTGGGATGCACAGAAACCTTGCGCTGTAATGGTGGGAGAGCAGTGGTGTGAAACTCAGCGGAGCCAAGATTAATGCATGGCTAAAGATCATAAAGACTGGCACAGAGCCGTGTCTGAAATGACAAGGAATAAAATTAACAAGCAGCTTTCCAGCCAACTCCAACTCCTTCCCCCTGCGATTTCCCGCTGAGCTGCATCACACGCACCCAGCCCAGAGATTTTCCATCTATTAGGTGCAGAGCCGGCTCCCAGCTCCAAAGCGGAGCTCTGGATTTGAACTTCTCTGGGCTTTGCCCTCTCTAAAATGACTGGATTGGATGAGATGGCAGAGGAAAAAAGCCCTGCACGACGGCAGCCTTAGAAGCTCCTGAAAGCTGCACAGAAGCGGATAAGCAGATTGTTACATTCCCTGGATTTTTTTCTGCACATTTTTTGGTAAGACCTGAGGATAATACGTGTAACGCATGGAGGGTCCAAGCCCAGTGGGCTCTGCGTGGGAAACGCCCAGTGCAAACGGTGGGAAAGTGGTCGCAGCACCAAGGCCTCGGCGCAAGGACAGCAAGCAGAGTTTGTTCCTTTAAAGGTTTACTTTTCCTTTTGGAATTCGCTTTAAAGAACATTTCTTCTTTAATGAAAAATAAAAAAGCTGGGCTATACACAACCACACTGTGTTGCAGCTTACCGGGACTAAAAATACTCATGGGAGAACAGGTTTACATCATTTCACTGCTCTGCAAAACCAGGACTTAATATGATCCTAAGAAAAAAAGGCAAAAGAAAATCCAGCTCTGTCCCCAGGCAGGAGAACGAGCCTCTGCAGTCCCACAGCCTCGTGTCCCATCACGGTACGTACCACGGCAAACAGGCACATCCTTCACCCACAGCTCGCTCAGCCTCCAAGCACAAGCGAACAGAGCTCCTCAGTGACAATAACACAGTCGCAAGTTTTATACTTCTGATTTTTTCAAAAACCCTGCAAAAATGTCATATTTTTTCTCTTAAACAGAAGACCATGTCTTCCTACTATTCTATCTATCCTACTATAATCTCTCTATCCTGCTATAATGACAATATTTTACTCAAACCTCTCAGCTGAAAGACCCAACAGAGAACGCTTGTGGCATCAAAGTAAAATATGAGGAGTGCAGGGATGTAACGACGTACGTAACAACACGACTGCTGCACTTGACTTCCTGCCCTACGCACAGTTTCCTGCAACGCGTGCGCATTCCCAACAATGGGCGCACATCTGCTACACCATATTCCCAGAGACCCCGAAGGTGAGGCCCCCAAAAATGCTATAAACATGACTTTAAACCTCCATCCAGCCCCCAAATCAGATGAGTATTATTCTCTCTGCTTTGCAGATGGAAATGAAGTGGTTTGCCAAGGCGGCGGAACAGCAGAGCACGGAGCCGCAACGCAGATGTCCAAGCCCCAGCACAGGCCCTGCAAGGATCATAAATAGGCACCACGTTACAGGCACGTCAAGCGGAGCTGCGCGTGCAGAGCTCCGGGATCTCTCATACAATCAGGGCATCCCAGCTCCAGGATGCACGGCGGGGAAGTCGCTACCTTTCCCATCTGGAGAGCGAACCAGGAAACTTGGGGATCTGCCACCTTAGCTGTAGGGCAAGGTGCCCGTGACCACGCTGGCATCGGGCGCCCCAGAAGCGCGAGCTCAGAGCACGGGATCCTGCTGAACAAGGACAGAACACAGCAGAGGAGCGGGGAAAGGAGGACGGGAAAAGGGACTGGAAAGATGAGGAAATGCAAGAAAAGACCCAAGCCCAGGGCCACGCAGTGACCACGTGGGCCACAAACCCACCTGCTCCTGCACACGGCAAGGCCACCACACGCTGCTGTCGATGACAGCGGCACAACTTCCAGGGGACACACTGACCTGGCAGCGTTGCCACTGCTGCTCAGCCTCCAGCTCCGTCACCTTCCCTACGCCAGCGCCGGCTGGCGGCAAGGGTGACCCCGAGGGTGCCACCGTCACTGTCACATTGAACAGGGGACCATGCAGGCGGCACCAGCGCTTGCCTGGAGAGTTGAGAGCTGAACGTTACTACTGTGCACTGCTCCCTTCCCTAGGCCAGCTGCGCTCCAGAGCTTCCCGGGGAGATGCTTGCTCCTAACCGAGTGCCTCGGCAGGATGACAGTTGTGCAGCGCTCCCCGGGGACCCGCGCACAGAGCTCCTCCGTTGGCATCGCCGCTGCGTTAAACCGCGCTCGCTTATCGATCCGCGGCTGGGAAAAACCTCCAGAACTCCTTTCAGGAGGGAGAATCTTCAGCATCCTGTCAAGGAAAAGTACTTTTAATACTCGCTTCATACGCGGAGCAATTCGTTTGTGCAACCTGTGGGCCAGGGGAAAATGGAGGGGGGAAAAAAAGACGGAAAAAACAAGTTTTCCCACTCTTCCAACTGCAGCAGTCCTGCTGCAAGGCTGCTTTGTGGGTGAAGCACAGGACATGCAAGACCTGGCTACTCAAGAGTGACCACTTACACTACGTACACATTTTTTCTCATTTCTGCCTTTACAAACAGCAGAACAGAAGGACAGCAATATCCGGGCCATTGATTTTCAGATCTGAGCTTGCTAAGGGCATTTTTTACCTGTCCAGCAGGTCAGTCGTGGGCCAGGAGCCCACGCGGCCCCCGAGCGCCGGCCAGGAGGAGCGAGGAGGCAGAGAGCACTCGGGCCTCTCCGCTCAGCCGCGAGAGGAACAGAACAGCAAAATCACCGCCTTGATTAACACGAGCTGCAGAGAGACTCAAGAATAGCCGAAATCACAGCACATTTTTAGAGCTATGCTTAAGTTTGTCTGAGATATAACCCCCCACATAATGCAGGAAAACAAGTATATTTCAACTAGGAAGGAGTAAAAAACCCAAAAGGCAGGTCTGGAAAAGCCACAGTTCCCAGTGCTGCGGAGCAGCCTTGCTGGCTGGCCCCTTCGCCCCGAGCTTGGCACCAATCATGGTCTCTGTTGAGGGATGACCTGCAGCCGCGGGGCCCCGATGGCTGCGTCCTGCACCCGGCGCCAACGCGGCCTGCGGTGCCGACAGGGTCCGACGCTCTCGCTCGGTCCCCGGGCGCGGCAGCCCCGTTGCTTCCATTGCAACTTAGAGACAGCTCCAAATTTACTAAAAATAGGCAGACTTTGAATTCGTTAATGCTGACAGACAGGCGCTGATCTAATAAATAACACCGTTCCTGGCACTTTCCACGGGGCCCTGGCACTTGTGACTCCAGCAGTGCAATGTTTGCTCCAGATGCTGCATTAAAACAGGAGCAGTTTCCCTGGTTCATGCAGCATTTAAGGCAGACAGGTGCAAATTTCTGGCTCGAGTCTCCCCTCTTGGACAAACCACCCGCTCTGGAGCTGACCTGGGTCTCCTGGAGCGGCTGAATGTGCCATTTTACCCACTCTGGGCAAGACTGCATGCCCTAAAGGAGAGAGGAGGAACGAGGAGGGTTCGCGAAGAGAGCAGCGACTTCCCGAGCTCTGAAACAGCGTCGCTCAAAGGTCACCCAATTACTGTGGTGCTGGTGGCCAGCCGAGAACGGTGACGGGTTAAAAACAAATCCAGAAAAATAAAGCGCATTTCCCGAGTCCTTCTTGTTCTGTACGAAAATGTAAATTGGGTGCAAAAAAAAAAAAAAAAAAAAACCAAACAAACAGAAGAGGCCTAATTATTTATACTGGCATTTTAATCAAACAATGAGGAGCGCGCAGCAACCTTCTACATCAATTAATAAAGCTGCCTCCTGCACAACAGAAGAGCTGTGTCCTGATGCTAAAACGCAGCCCGGCGATGCCTTCGGGCCCCGCTCCGCGTGCCCCGGCTGCAGCGCCCGCGCCGCTCCGCAGCCCCGCGGCTTGTCCCGTCGCGGCCGGCGGCGCGCGGGCCAGCGAGGGGAGGTGAGGTGGGTCGCACCTGCCCTGCGCTCCCGGCAGCTGCCTCCACTTCAGGCCGGCAACGTTTGGCGGGATGCGGATGCGAGCGGAGCCGCGAGGCGGCTGCTTCGCTTGCAGGGAGCGCCCTGTGCGGCCGGCGGCACCAGGGCGCGTGGCACCACGTCTCGGGCCTTACCTTGGGCTCCACGTGATGGAACATCCTGCTCCGCATGGCCTGGGACCTCGCTGGCCAGCGCCCGGCTGTCACCTTCCCCGCGGAGCCGCGCACGGCGGCACCTTCTGCAAGCAGGTCCGGAGCGGCCCGGAGCCCTGCGGCTCTGTGCAGCGCCCGGCACCGCGGGCTCCGCAGAGCCGAGAGGCACCAGGCCAGGGAGCTAAAGACACTGGCCCCGATTCCCCTAAATTCATATGTTTGGAGAAGATTACTTTATAACCTGGCATATACGCTCACAGCTTATAGTCCATTCCTCAAAGGGCTGGTAGGTTTCGAAGGGGCAACAAGAATTCTGCACTTTCCTGCTGATTTACAAACACCACCTGTATTTATTTTGTGTATTTAGAATTGTTTAATCCGGAAATCAAACCCTGAAGTTCAAAACAATTAGAAGGTGCTTTGCACAAGGCCCAAAGAGACAAATATATAAACACAATTGCAATTTAAGTCTGAGAGAAAATCTGATTTAACTTAAACGAGAGGTAATCAGATACTACTGAAGGTCAATTATTCTTTATTATGCTTTAAAAATGTTGTTAATGTGCACTTAATTTTCCTAAAAGAAAAAAAATCCCTCCGTTACAAAGCTCTCCAAATTTCAGACCCGATGCCTATGTGTAGTCAGAGTAAACATCCAAACTGCACTTGTCAGCTTGTGTTGCATAACAGCCCATGCCTCAACGCAGAGCATGTTGCACGCTCAGTGCCTGCAGTTAGAAATTACCTATGAGTCATGTTTTGGGCTCGACTCTAGGTAGGTGCTTTGTGTCCCAAGTCTCAGTTGCCAGCGTTTAAAGAATAGTTTTCCCCATCACTTACAATTCCAGCAGCAGCCAAGCACCAACGGAGTCTCCGAGAAGGGCTCGGGAACAGTAAATACCCCCGTCTCCCTGTTACCTTGACAGTGCAGTTCCAAGAGAGAGCAGAGGGAGAACAGAGCGCACGGGGTCCTGCTTCCCACTCGCAGCTCGGCGCATCCCTCAACGCCCACCCTCCCGGACGGGCGCACGGGGCCAGCACGTACCAATGCACTACATTAAACAAGGCAGCAGCAGCAGCAATGAGCATCAAGTCTATTCTAACGGAGTTCAGTGATTTCCTATTGTGAATGTTTGAATTTCGTTATTGGGCAAGGATAAGCCTTTCTTCTCCCTTTCCGTCCCCTTGTCTTCCTTAGAAGGACAGGACACTGCCACTGAGGAGCCTCCTTGGAAGCCACAAAAATAATAAGAGAGGAACACTAAAAAAATCTTATTTATTGCATCTCCCTGCCTCTTTAGGAAGCTACATGGCATGTACGAATAAAATCTACCTCCTGCACAGGTGATCTTACAGGTGACATCGCGAGCAATGAAATACCAGTCTAGATTCCAGAACTGAATATCCCTGGGGAACTCGGGCACTAAAAGCAACAAGACTTCGGCAGCTTTGGACATACTCTCCGAGATGCCCATGCAGAGGAGGGCACAGGCCTTGCTGGGGAGCAAACCCCAGGGCTGGCTGGGGCTGCGATGCTGAGGCGAGAGCTGCATCCTCATCCTCGGCAGGGCCTCTCCTCCCTGGGATGGGATTTGCAGGTACTTAAAAGCAAGGAGGTTACTGCAGCACTGGGCTGGTCGCAGAGCACCGCTCACCTCTGCGGTCCTGCTCCTGCTCTGCAGCATCTGCCGAGTCCCGATCGACCCGGGACACCTTCAGTGGGAAGGAATGGGATTAACGGGAAGCAAGATGCACACCGGGAGGGAAAACAGGCAGAATTCTCCTTGGGGCTTTGCTGGGGTAGTCGGGACTTGCAACTTCACTCTCCACAACAAACATCAGCCAGTGCAGTTTTGTACTAGAATGGAAACACAAAACACACACATTTCTAGCTGCCAGCTGAGAGGCAGATTTCCCCAATCACACTGGAAAAAAAAGAGGAGACAGAACGGGAAAGGTGGAACCTTGAGAGAGGTTAGAAAGAAGAGACAAGCTTCTTTTTTAAAAAGCAGCATTTCTTTTCCTTCCGACACAGTCAAGTTTAGAGGTGATCTGAATTACATGACGGCTGTTTAGAGCAGCGAGATGCTATTAGGGGTCTCACTGCAGTTCTTACTGAACAAATGATTATATAAAAATAGCTGTCAACTAAGACAACCATTTTCCTTCCAGGACAAAAGAACATCAGAGGGGAAGGGGCAGAGCTGCTCCCTTCACATTGCAACACCCCATGTCATGTGTCGAGAAGGCAGAGCCAGAACCTCACAGCGATGCCAGAGGATGCAGCGCCCACGAGGAGAATTTGCTCCAAAATAACAAGTGCTGCCAAAGCAAAGGCCATGAGGTATTAGGTGTCAGCTGAAACAGGGATCCTCGCTTTTCAGTTTTCTTCCACGCACCAAAACTCATCTTGCTCGGTGCAATAAAATCCCATCTTTCCAAACCAGGGGGACACAGAGACCCTATCTTTCCAAATCACAGCGAGACGGAGATGGGATGAAAACACCAGGCAATTAATAAATCTTTTAAAGATCATCACTATGGAAGGCCAATTTGTACAAAAGGAGCATTTTATTTGCCGCAACTATTATTAAAAGCAGCAGTGGATTAGCACAAGGTTAGCATCAAATGCACCAGCTCATTTAGAGTGACTAACCAGGGCAAACGGGGACAACACTTTTAATGAAGCAAGGAAGCCCTCAACTTAAGCCCAATTCTCAAAAATAATACCATCAAGGGCGAAGCCGCCGAGCGGAGAGCGGACTGTGATCATAATGACAGGACCAGTTGCTTTCTCATGGCTGCCATCCTCCATCTAATGAAACATGTCCCGAGTGAAGCCGACATCAAGGCCCTGCTCCCACTGCGCGGCTCCGCTGCAGCTTCTCAGAGCCAGTCAGACCCCGTGCCTGGATTCCCTTCCCTTTCTGCAGCCCCAGCAACCCACAAATCAAATTATTGCAGGCTACGGATGGGGAGAAGCTTTAGGGAACGGGTTCCTCAGGGTTCCTAGGCAGGTCTGTAGCACCTGCAGCCCATAACACCATCCCCGATGTTGTCCTCAGCAGGTCTCTCAGCTACAACAGGAGAGCAGAGTTTGCTGGATCTCACTGTCCTGCCTTTGGATCAGAGAACATTCCCTGTGTCCAAAGAGCGACTGCCAAAAGAAATGAGAAAAGGAAAAAAACCAGAAGCGACTGATGAGGTTTGGTCTCCAACACACAGGCAAATTCCTGATTTTGGCAAGTTTTAGTTGCTGTGAAGAACACGGCGACCAGGAGCTGCTACTGCTGAGCCGGCTTCCTTGTATATTGTTGTGTAAAAGCGCAGGCAGAGGAGCGAGGTCGGACCTGAGGAAGGCTGTTCCCGGCACAGCGAGGCCGCCGGGCTCTCCACAGCCCACGGCGTCGGAGCCGCGTCCCGGCCGGCCTTGGCACCTTGCAAATGCAAAGCATCCTCAGCAATGCCCCCGCTCTGCTTTGCCTCCGACTTGAGCACTTCTTGCTCATAACATCGGTCGTGTTATCGGGAGGTTCAGCAGGTCGCTGGCATTACCCACACTGGATTTTCCACGGTCCCCATAACCCCGTTTTACCCACACAAACGGCAAGTGACACTTCAAGGCTGCTCCCAACACATGCTCTCCTCCCTCGCGGCCGGCGCTTCCTGACCCTTCGGGAGATCTCGGAGAGAAGCGGGATGCGTTTAGCCCCACGCCAGAGCTTTGCAAAAGAGCACATTTAATCAGCTCACCCTTGATTTATACAGCTCCTTCTTACGAGGCCCAATTTCCAACACTGAAATTCTGATTTGCTATCGCAACCTTTAGACCTACAGCCAAAGCATGTCATTTTTAATGCTGGTCATTTGGCAAAGCACAAAGAGCTCACAAATCCAATAAAAGAGGGTTTAAAAAAAAAAAAAAAAACACACACACACAAAACCCACACACCAGCTCGGGCCTGCTGCATAGCAATGGGGAAAGGCACATAGTAAATCACTCGCCTGAGCACTGGGCCAGGGCCAGCGGTCGCTGAGAACCCGGCCAGTGGCAGCTCCTTTGCAGAGCCCTCACAAAGAGCCACTTGAATTCGCTGTTTTTAAGCACCCCCAAGGGCTGACATCAGCCTGTGCTGATCCAAAATCCGCTGCATTCCCGGGGTGCTGCAGCCGCCCACGCGCGCGGCCGGTGCAGGCACCCCGAGGAGCCGGCGTTCTGACATGCATCCCCGTCGCAAACCAGCCACCAAGCAGAAAAATACATTCATTCAGAAACAAGGAGGAAAGGAGCAAGCAGAAAGGCCTTGGGCATTGCTCTGGCATCCCCAAAATGGCTTCTTGCCCGAAATTAGCTTGAAAAACCCCCTCGAGAAGCAGAAAGGAGATGGACGGTAGTTAGAAGAGGCAGCCACACTGGTTACAGACGCACGCAACGCCAATGCAGCATTTCATTTGTGTGCAAAAACAACCCAGTGCCAAAAGGACAAACAGGAACTGCCATCAGAACCTGACATTTACAGCACCTACACGTGCTTTTCCAAGCGCTACCTGCAAGGCTCTACCTCCACTGAGAACCTGAGGCTCATTCGCATCGTAAGACCAGGCCACAGCACCGAGCTGTTTAATTTCTGCCTGCATTTCCCTCAAATCCCTGCTTTGCACGAGCTCACCAGGAAGCAGTGGCAGAGAAAACCTGCTCGCAGATAAGCTGAAAGCCAGACACAAACCAGGGCTGGCTCCGTGCTACGGAGGCAGCGCAGCCAAGCGACGCTGCACTGGTTGCTCCCCATATTCACACAGCTGCTTTGCGTTCCCTGGGAAGCTGACAGGGACATGGGGGCTACGCAGCTCTGCTCCTACAATTCCGATACTTCAAGGAACCCTTTTGGACTCTAAGTGTCCTAAGGAAACACTGGGCTAAGAGAATTGGGTTAAAAAGGCAGAGAGGGTCGGACAGGCTCGCAGCCCTCTTCGTGCAGGGCATGAGCACCTGCGTAACCCCAGGCGAGCAGGGCACACACAGCACAACTCTCCTCTCCCTTCTTCCCCTCTCCCTCCCAAGCTTGATTCGATTTCCTACGCATAAAGTCAAAATTATATTAATCTGTAAGGAAAAAAAAAATAAAACCAGTGGAGCTCCTCAGAAGATTTGCATCTGATCCCAAATTTCCCTCACACGCAGCACGTACATTTTACAGATTCCTACCATAGCCTGACTTTCATCCCTCCCTCCGCTCAGCACCTCCGTGTCTTGCGGCGCGAGATTGGAGTAGACAAGTGTGAAAGAATCACATAGGGCTCAACATCATTAGGCTCCCTCTGAAGGCACAGGAGCTGACAGGTCTGGGGAAGCAACTTCCCCGCGTCCCCTGCGGCTCGGATTTGGGGGCACAGGGGCTGGGGAGGGGAAGGAAGATGGTTTGGAAAACAAACCAGGCAGGCTACGTGTTTGCCTTCTCCTCTGCAGTCCTGGGGCGGCTGTAAGGCTACCAGGCAGCCAAAATTACAAAGAATTAAATAACTCTGAAAGCCTCAAGTTAAACATAAACCTAAACTGCGAAAACACAATGCAAGTTCAGCCTGTTAGAAATAATGTGCTGGGCAAAACATTAACACATTTGCACTTGAAAGTTGCGAAAGAGGAGAATCATCCTGTTTAAAATGTATCAGTTAGATGTGATCTGATTTCAGGGCAGAGCATCCCGTGGATATGTAGAAGAAGCGCTTGTATAGCCATCATAACACAAACATCCTTTTATTTTCTGCCAAATAAGATCAATGTCCTCTTTCCACAAAATAATGCCCCCTGCCAAGTGCTCGAGTTCAGCTTGCTCACAGTAAAAGAGGTCACAAAAAGCAAATGTCCCAAAATGTTTCATTTATTAAACAGGCTCCGTCGCAAACTTCCCAGTATTTATCCTTAACTCAGACTCCAATATTTGCACCCAAAGCAAAGCAGACAAAAACAACCCTCACATACCCTCACCTTGCAGCCCAGCAGGTCAGCTTGGCCTGAAGGGCTCTTTCCACGACCGAGTCAGTCCCTGAAGTCAGGATTTTACCCGTTTCTCCAAAGCCTGTGACACAACTGTCCTATCTGTAACCGGGACCCACAACAGCTAAACCCATGGGAGCAAAGCGTCATCTCTCACATTTGAGATGAGAAGTTTATGGCAGTAACTGTACCTTTTCTAAAAGTGTTTGTACTTGCCCATGGAAATGAAGGGCGCGCTGCCGACCAAGTCAAGTCTCAGACTGGAACCAGCAGCATCTCCCGGCTGTGGGAAATGGAGCAGTACCCGCTTCAGCAGCTGATGTTTAAGCTCGGAAGAGGTTCTGCTTCCCAGCTCCCATCCCACTGCAGCTGTACGAGGTGCTCACGGGCCCCGTCCCCCACGGACTGTCCTCACAGCCCCTCAAGTCACCTCAGTTTGAGTCCCAGATGGCTTAGGATGGAAAAAGCTACACAAAGGGAGCATCACCTACACAGCACTATATAGTGCTATGTTTTCATCACAAATCTCAGATGAGATACCACATGAGCAAAGGCAATTGCCACGCTGTTTGGTATAGTATCACGGCAATGATAGTTCCCCTCATTTGCTCTTCTTCTTAACACATCAGTTCACAAATTCATTACAATGTATTAAAAAAAAAAAAAGATTTTCTCTAAACTAGATTTCTCATTCTTGTGACTAAATAAAAGACTGAAAAAATAACGAAACTGCATGCAAAGGCTCAGAAGCTAGAAAAGAAACAAAAAGCAAATTCAAGTTATTACATGTGTTAATAAAAAGACAAAAAAAAAGAAAAAAAAACGTGATTGGGAGGGCAGTGATTTTTTCCACAGTTTTTAAAAATAAATCCACCTGACAAGGCTGGTTACAACTGGAACATACATTCATTCTCTTCCAGCCCACTGTCAGCCTTCTCGACAATCCCCAGATGACGACTGCAGCAGAATACAGACATTCCAGACCATCGTTATGCCCCGGTATCAAACAGCATCAATGAATAAGAGGAGGAATAAATATTTTAAAGGGATCGATGTAGCACGTCTAATAGACGGCGACTGAATCTCCACAATTCCCCACCTGACTGATCCTGAGGGATCGAGCACAGCGATGTTTAAAAGCCACAACAGGGCAAGATTTCCAAAACTGAGACAAGATTTTGTGGTGTTCCCGCTTACAGATATCCCAGCTGTGAGGCTTGCAGAGCACGCGCCTCCGCACTTCCCAAACCAACCTTCTCATCACACACTGGTGCCTTCAAAAATCTGGATCATCTCTGTACCTCGGTTCCTCAATGACAACATGGAGATGTTTCTTCACCTCTAGTTTTGCTGAGGTTCCCAAGAGGGGTGGGTTAATCAGCAGGCCGAGTGTTTCCTGAAAAGAAGCAAACGACGCAGGGAAAGTCTCCTGTTTGGCGTTTCCTGATCTCTGATACGCGCCAACCTGATTCTGGAGAAGTCCTGCCTGTTAAAATTAAAAGCTGACAAGAAGAAACCCTTCTTGTTATTAAGGTGCTTGCCAGAAAACTCAACTGCTAATATAGCTGCGCAGCACAGAAAGCCGCCACCGAATCCTTTCATGTGTCTCTCTACACGTCAAATTCCCTTTTTCCTTCCTTTTATCTTCATCTTTAGATAATTCTCACTAAAAGCAAGGTGGTCGTTCTGGCAAAATTACCATAGTGTCTCTTGATGGACTTTTAAGATACCTCCTGTTTGTTATACAGTACTTTGAATGTGTTTTGCCAAGAACTGAAACCTTGTTTATTCTTGTATTAGGAAGACAAAGCGCTTCCCACTTAAGGGCTTCATCTCTCTCCAGACGCGCTGCAGCAGGAAGCAGGCGGCGCAAGGAAGGGACTCCTAACTGCAATTGAATTTCAATGTCATTGATTAGCAGTATAGGCAGCATAAGGAGATTTAATGCCCAGCCTAGTGTAAATTGGATTCCAATTGCTATCTCGGTGTAAAAGGGGGCTCACAGAAAGGATTAAGTGCAGGCCAAGGCTTCACAATGAGCCCACTGGCTCATTCACAAGCAGCTTTGTGTACTCATTAGAAAAGGGAGCTAATCACCCCGGTTTGTGCTGGTCTCCGAGCCGCGGGCACAAAAGACCCTGACCTCCCACTGCGAGTCCGGGACAAAATATCCCCTTTTCTCCCATGCATGAAACCCCCTCATTCTGCGCCTCCAAAATTCAACCTTCTAATGGGCCTGTGACAAAAAACAGCTACGTTGAGCAAGGATCAGGGCTCTCCCTTCTCTTACTAGCCAAGCAAGCCCCGAAGACGGGACCGAGGAACCCAACGGGCTCGTTGCACCCAACTGCCATAGCAAAGCCAATGGAGCAGCAACCCCACTCTCCCTCAAGAGAAGGTGCTAATTTAGAGGGGAGGAAACTCGTAAAAGTTTCCTCCAGGGAGAAAACTGGTAGAACACTATGGAGAAAAAAGTCCAAAGCTGGGCAATCCCAACATGGGCTGAAGGAGTGCTCTTAGTCGAGCAAATAAAACCTCCATCAGCAGCTGTACCCAAAATCTCTGTTGCTGGAGGAGCAACCTGGCTGTGTGGACAACTGAGGAGATTCATCTGATCGCTACTGACTGGTGCATAATGCAGTCAGTAAAAACAGTCTAACCCAAAATCTCTTTTTTCTTTTTAAAAAAAGTATTATATACACACACATACACACACGGACACAGGCCTATGGCACCTACTCTACTCCAGATTAATATCCCTGCCAATTCTCCCACAAATGCAAAATGTTCCATTAAATGATACCTAATGACAATAAGGCAGGCAAGTGCCTTCATTTCAGCCTTCAGCACATTTCACCCTCAGCAACTAAAAAGGTTTTGTTTGTTTTTTAAATACACGGTAGAAAACCACAAATGACAGAAAAAATAAAGTCACGGGACATTAAAATTACTTTATGACATTTTAGACTGAATCATTCCCTACACTTTGGGGAAAAGAACAAAAATGTGTACTTCTTTTTAAGTCCTTCCTGCAAAAAAGCTTAGCTGTGGAGTCTCAACCAACAGACCAGTTTCAAATTACTGCGTCATTTAACAGTCTGAGACACCAATTTATCGTCCCAGAAAGTTACTGCTTAGCTTGAGGTTTCCAGAACACAGTGCCTTCACAACATATTAAAGCCTGACTTTAAAAAATTCCCCTCGCATTTACCCAGCTGCACCAGCACTCTGCAACGCCCAAGTGAACCTCTTCACTTCTCCCTCAATATATTCACAAGATTCTCCCACCAAGATGATAATTCTCAATCTGCACTTATTTTCCAGATCATCAACTGGACTTCTGCACGGCTTACAACCTGGTCTTTGGCATTCTCAGCAAGAACAGCATTAGGCCCAATGATCGTTATCTCCATGACTTCAATTTTCCTCTCAGCCTCTTGCAATCTTAAACCAATGCTTTCCAACTCCTTATCCACTGCAGCATGAATAGCATCTCGCTTTTCTATAATGTCTGCCAACCACTTAGCAAGTCCAGCATTGCTTGATAAGCCAAATCCATGCCTCCTGACGGCATGAAACTGGAAGCACCGAAGCCTGACCCACCCTGCTAGAAGGAACTTTGAAAGTGAAATATCACATCTTCGGCGCATCCCGTCTTACTCATTTTTCCCCCACAGCTGTTATTACTGAAAACAAACACTACCTAACATCCCATTTCCAGCGTAAAAACTTAACAGTGACGACGGCAAGCTCTGAGGAGCTGCCCGCCTTCGCCATCCATCCATCACCCTCCTTGAAGACGCTCACTTAGGTTAATCATGGGCAAGCTGGATTAATAAGCTTCTCGCTTCTACGGACTGGACTGCAAATGCCACGTATTATATTCCAATTGCCGAGGTAATATGGCAAGACAAACTGGAGGAACTGTGTAATTCGTCTTGCAGAAGTAGCCGAGGTGGGAAAGGCGCCTGCTGCTCAGAGGCTGCTTCCTGGGGTGCTGCCGGTTGGGACGAGAGGCAAAGTGTGCGGGGGTCTCCTTGCCACCGCCGTCACGCAAATCCACGGGGCACAAAATGCAGTTTTCACCGATGCAGGTGCCTTCATAAACCATGAACTAGAAAAAAAAATAACCTGCCTAGGTATAAGAACACAGGTATAAAAATATAGGTATAAAAACACAGGTCCTTACAGTGATATGCCCATTGACTTCCCTAGTAGAAGATAATTCTAGCTCATCACATCAGGTTTCCTCGCCTACCACCTTCTGTCCCAGGGACAAAGCTTATCTCTTAGGTTAAACATACCCCACCTCCTGCTAGAAAACTCCAAGGAACTAGTCACACACTAAGGACAGAAATCTTTTAAAATGAAGGTGCTTCATTTAGGGGAGAGCACAGGAGGAGCAAGAACAGAAAGACACAGGTCGTCCTAAAAGCTCAAGCTATAATGGGCCAAAACATGTTTCTTCACCTGAAGAATACAAGCAGCACAGAATCACGTGCACACTACACATTCAATATCAGAGGAATATACTGGGAATATACTATACTGTATCATCCTCCAGGCAGCTTCTGCAAACAGTCTCTTTCCCTGCACAACCAAAGGGGCAGGTGGGAGCACTCCCGGGACGGAGCCACTTCGGACTATGATAAGACCTGACTTCACACAGCAGAGGAGCTTCTTTCCAGAGCTACATACTTGTTAGGACTAATAATAACAGGTCAGCTTTTTAATAATAAAAATGGAAGTTATCCAGTGCCTTGGTCAGAGACGACGGGGCCTGATCCTGAGCAGCATCACACTTCAATGTATATATTGAAACACCTGCATGAATTCTGCTCGTGTCCCAAGGCTCATTTTAGGCTTGTGTCGCGTAGATAGATCGCAGCAGAAAGAGATCCACGAGGAGGGCAAGGAGGCAATCTTTCCTCACCAGAGCTCACCGGGAAGCGGCCGAGAACAGGGGGCGAGGGAGATCCGGCGGGTCGCACCCCGAGGCAGCGAACGACCTGGCGCCGGTGTCACCCACCGCGGCCCCGGCGCTCGCTGCGCTCAGGTACCCACACGGCACGGCAGGGAATCGGGGTCAGACAGAACCGATTAGGCTCCAAGAGCCCAATCCCCACTTCTCCCCTGAAGGACTCCAAAGCATTTGTTGCCAGAGCTAGTGGATGTCTCATCCTATTTACATAATATATGACCTAATTTTGTGTTCACTGAGAATTTAATTACAGCCGATTGAATGCAAAAATGACTCAAAACACTCTCAGCACTAATAATTAATGTTTTAATTGTGATTTTTTTTTCTACATGCAACATTAGGCTTAAATATTTTGGGCATTAAAAAAAAAAATAAGAAGAAATGAAAGCGTGAAGCTTTCTGGAATCGGCTCCAGGTGGCCGGGCGCTCGCCCAGCCCGGTGGCCACCTCTTCCTCCCCTGCTGCAGCAGCCAGGAATTTGGTATTTCGCACTCCCGCAAAATTAGTAATTCCAGTCCATTTTGTGAACTAGAGCCTCTGTCAGTTCACTTCTACAACGGCATCCCTCTGGGACGGGGCCTTGTCAAGCCGCGGAGGATCATCCGCTTGCCTGAGGCGCAACCGAGAAGCAACTGTGTTGGGCAGGACTGGAGCGCAGCTGCTCGGCAATTACTCCTACAGCACCAGACAAGTGTCTGCACGAGGAGCAGCGAACTATTCATCAGGGCTTGTAGGATGCTTAATGGGAACCTCCTTAATAAGTGTGGCTCTCCAGCCTACATGGGGCTGCATCGCCAGGCTGTGCGCGGGCAACGCCGTCATTAATCCTGACCGTTTCTGGCGGAGGAGCGGGGAACGTTGCAGCTCATCAAAAGGCTTTGTAAAGGGAAGGATATTTAATCGAGCCCCCTCAAAATGCTTCCTAAACGGGCTCACCCTTCAGAGACGGTGAACGGATGAAAAAAAAGAATAAAAAATTAGGAAGGAGGCTAATAACTGTAGGACTGTTCTCGTACCTTGAACTGAAAGGGTTTACATGTTCTTAATGTATCAGGAACAAACTCTTGGAGGTGTCACATCCATAACGCAACAGAGAAGCATGAGCCTTCCTGCAGCATTCCCAGCAGAAATACTCCGGGTGCTTCCTTCCCCAGGCGTGACTCACATGATGACAGCGAGTAGCAAATTAAATCATACCAGCACTATTTGAAAGCTGCAATCCTTTGTAATTAGGGGAGAAGGGTGTTTGCTTAGGGGGAAGAAAAAAAACGTCATGTTTCGAGAAGGCTTATTTCAAGCACAAGTGCCCATTGTTTTTACACTCTTTTTTAAATAATGCCAGCTTTAAAAAGAAATTCTAAAAGGTCTCCCAAGCAGAGGTTTCTCAAATAAAACAAAGCATTACTCCCTAAACTAAACTACTGCTCCAGCAGGGCCGGCAAGCGCTCGGATCCTACGCGCTGCGCTAATCCCACCCAACGCCCTCCACCATCAGCTTGCACTTTAAACCAAGCAACTGGAAGACATGAACTATTATTTCAGGAATTACACTGATTTCCTGAAATGATAATCTCCCCCTCCCAATTCTGCCCCTGCAAACCTGACTGCACTATTTTTTGTAAATAAATTATTAATTAGATTTAAAAAAAAAAAAAAAAAAAAAGCACACAAGTTGCAGAAAGACCTTTTAGCTTTAAGGTCAATAAAAATTATTATGCTCAGCATTTCCCTCTCTCAAGATATTTATACCATGCTCATCACCTCGCTATCGAAGTTCAATATAAGAAAAGTAGAAACTTTTACACCTACACCATTTTTAACCTTGAAATGCTTGAAAAACCAGCAGCCAATATTCACAAGTCCCTTGTGACATCTTAGAATGAGCAACTTAAGCACACAGGTTAAAAGGCCATACACAGAAGAGGACTTATGCGCCTGGAATGGCACTTAGAGCTCAGGCATATCAGACAAGACAATGTGGTCCAAAACAGGCCATAATTTTGGTAGCTTAGCTCAAAGCTAAGCTTAGCTGGTAAGGTAGCTTAGCTGGTGTCTTTTCTTCAAATATGAACCAAGTCATTGGTTAGAGAAGACTTATCTCAATAGTGCAATTGTCATGGAAAGAGTGGTGAAACTGCCAGCAGTGAAGCAAGGGTCTCTTGGTACCATCATCTGATGAGGTCCGAGACAGGTCCTCTGATCTGGAGGCCTGGAAGACCTCAGTGCAGAAGAAACATGAATGCTGCCTATAGATACACTTTAACACATTACATTTATCGCTTCATATTCCACAGATTAGACTTGGTTTCATTTTTAAATGGAAGTTAGATTTTCCCCAACTTTGAGTGCCCATTTTCCCTCTGCCAGTTAAACACACTTACTGTTTTGGTCAGAGTTTAAAGAGGATTGCTTGAATCTTTCTTAGAAACAAACACCATTTCGTAGTTACTAGTCTTGATTAATAAACACATCTTAAAACCAATATGTTATTTGACATCTAGCTACAGAGCACCTAAATAAACTCACATACATGCAAAAAGCATCTGGGAAAATGACTCTAAGGACTTGCTTTACTTATTTACTACTTAGTATTATTCACTTAATCAGCATTTTTCTTTGAAGGCTTGGTTCATTCTAACAGCAAATAAAGAACATCACTTCATATACTAAAGTGTTTTAGTAATCGGTTCCCAGAGAACTCACTGCTTCCAGCTGGAGCTCAGCAGACCAGCATGAAGCTTCCCAGCCTCTTGGGTTTACAAGGTCTAAAACATTTCTAGGGAAGGAATACATGTGATACTAAAGATGGTGGTTAATAAGTAATGAGAAAGAGCTAATCTCTGACTCGACAGTGGAGTCTCTTCAGTGGCTCCATGAGGTCCCCTTGCTTCCCTCCGCCAAGGTTCTGCACTTAGGATAGAGAGAAAAAAAATAAGGAAAGAAAAAAGACCGGAAAAAAAAAAGTGGGAAAAACATGAAGCTTCCTTTGTCTTCAACACCTTCTGTAGTTTCTGTTTAGTATTTTAATGAAATATTTACTGTACTCATATTTTATGCTTTAATTATTTATTATTGAAGTCAGTTTAAAGAGCAGCTACACTCTGAAAAGCAGTTCTAAAAATGGTACCTCGGGTCTCCACATTTATTGTAGTTTAGAGACTTTCATTCCCGCGGCTCCGTTCGCAAGGCAGGAGGCACTCGCGCCGCGGGAAGACTTGACAAACTCGGCGCCGACACTAACGGGCGGGATGAGCTTTTCCTTGTCCCGACATCGCTTCTGTCAAAGCGACAGCAACAATTAGCTACGAATCAAGCTCTGCAGCAGCAGCGAATACAGGAGACGGCTGGTTCCATCTCAGAGCTATCAAGAAAAGCCATGACGGCTAAGGTGCTGGCTGGGCTCCACCACGCAAGCCAAAGGGACAGCTGCCAAACGGAGAACTTGGGAAAGAGAAGACAGGAAAGAGGGGATGGAAAACTGCTGTGGTTTCCCAGGAACGCAACTGGGAACAGACCCCAAGACATCCAGCTTTGCAGCCCACAGCAGCTTCTCCTGCAAATGGCCCTTCCCCTGGGGCAGCTCTGCGTGGCCCCTGCACTTCAGTTCTGCAGCACCTTAAGGACCTCACGTGGGCCTCCTGGATGCCTTGTAGATACAGCGTCCTGCCACTCAACATGCAGAAAGTAACAGCAAAATACAGCTATTGGAAACGCAAGTTTAAAGGCTAATCTTACTTGTTTTCTCAGTAGCCCACGGATATAAAAACCTACTGCATTGGCAGGGTCTTACAAAAACATCCTTGCCCTGAAACCTCCTAGACTGTCCTCACAAGGGAAAATAGGGCTCGAGATCTCACCTCAGCTAACACAGGACAACATTCAAAGAGCGACGTCCTAACGAAGCTTCTGGTTTTTGACAAATTACCATGGTCAGGCAAGCCTGAGGGTCCCTCTCGCCTGCCAACAAGGCTGAAAACACATTCCTCAGTCCTCACTGCAAATACAGCTTGTGGCAGCGACGACTCTGTTAGCGCGGCCTCCGCGAGCCTCGGCTGCTGCTGCTGCCCGAGCACCGAGCGAGCCGATGTCAAACAGCTCCCCGTCCAACTCAATAGCCGCTCTTAAAGGAGAGGAGAATAGAAACAAACAGACTACGCTGGTCACTATGACAGTCATTTGTCACCAGCTCGAGTGTTGTCAGGTTTCGGGTGTTTCATTTTCCCTCCTCTCGTGGCGAAGGGGATGGTTCAGCAAGGACCTGCAGCAGCTCTCGCACCGTTGCCACGAGGGCGACAGGCTCAGGCACCATGGAAATTGGCAGCACCAGTCCGGCCAAGGCTCCTCTCTGACAAGGGATGGGCAAGAAGGGACTGGGCCACCAGACTGCAGAGCACTGAGTCGTGTCCAGTGTGAGGGGAAACGGGCTGGGGGGTTCAGGGGCTGACATGGTCAATGCTGTAGCTTCCTATTTCCACCTCCATGAGGCCAAGGAACCAATTTGTTCTCCTGGTGAAGTCGGATGCCTGATGCCTCCCTGCAAGAAGCAGCCTGGATGTTTCCGGATGCCAGAGGAAATGGAGCTTTCTCTCCAGTTGTCTGCAGGCACCTTTCTATCCATTTGCTTTGTTACGTAAACTAGGATTTATTAGCAGTTGGAAAGAGTGGATGCAGGACAGCTCAGGCATCCAGTGGCACAGAGATAAGAGAAATAAAAGGCTCTGAAAGGTTTAGCTATGCAGAGCCCAGAGGAGCCTGTTTTCCATGTGCAAATCCCATGCATCTGTTGTTGTAAACTCTAGTCTTCTGGGTGAAAAGAAAGGAGAGGGAGGAAACAGGTTGTGGAGAGTACAAAAGGTGAAGAAAGACCCTCTAGTCCCCTCTAAAAGCATTGTTTGAGTTAAATAATATTTGCTGCTGCTGCACACATATCCATCTAAATACCTAAATAATCATTTGCTGAAAAATACACTGTTATTATTTATTGAACATTGGATACAATGTAAAATTGGACCCTGAGAGTAATTACGAGGTTCAGGATAATGCTACTATTATTTCTGGTACTCAGTTTCTGTAAATAGTGTCTAATGCATTTCAGAAGCTCACTATTAATCACAAAAATACGCGTGTCTCTAATTCACAAACTGTGAATCCCAAATACATGCACAGCGATTTTAAGAACTCCAGGTTTCCACAGCTTCTTGGGGGCTCCAAGGAAGAGCGTAAAAGAGATGCTTGGCATTTGCAGATTTAGAATTCTGGAGGAAGCTCTAGGCCTAACACCAGACATTTATGAAACTCAAGTTTCAACCATCTTAGCATCCTTAATCTTCATAATGCTTAGTACATCACATCTCTCTGACAACTAATCAATCAAAGGCACTGTGCCTTCTGCAAAGCTGCCAATTCAGGCTTGCTTTGCCCTCCCTCAACAACGATTTATTTTCTAACGAAACTTCCCTGTTTATCATCTATATATATAAAGTACATATAGCAGAATGGATAGGAAAATAACAAAAGAAGAAAAGTCACCAGTATATTATTACCATGAACTCGGTGGCTTGCATGGCTTCTAGTCAGATAAGCACCAACGATGCGGCACCCAACCAGGGGAACTTGGCTTTCCCTTGGCTCTGGGAGGGCTAAGAACCTGCAAGGAGGCACCAAAGCCCTGCCAGCAGCAACAGGCTGTCCTGAACGAGCAAAGATGAGCAGTTAGCGCTCCTGGCAGAGAAAAGCAGCAGGCAGTTTTGAAATATAGTTTGTTAGTAACACTCGGCAATCATGAGGATAACGCTCCCAAAAATAAAGGCGCCGAGGATGTAGCTACGTGTCCATGACCCGGCGTATATGCCATAAAAGGAGGAGGAATGAGTTCAACATCGAGGAGCTCAACGTTAAAAACCAACAAAAGCAAGAGCAGGAAGCTCCTCAAGGAAATGCCAGTTGCACAAACCGCAGGGAAGCTCTCCCAGATGTGAAACTGAACCTCAAGAGATGCCCACCAAGAGCAGACATCTCCAGGGGAATTCTGCCTAGCAGAAAGGTAGATTCTCCTCTCAAGTTGTGCTCTCCTGAAAAGCACAAGGGTTTTCAAAACAAGATTGATTTCCTTAATGGGAACAACAGCACAGACTAATTCCATTATTTTCAATGGAGCTGAATTTGAAAGGTCTATTCACGTGTAATGGTACCTTCTGGGGAAAAGGCAGCAAGGGATCAATTTTACAAACCACAGTTATTGAGTCCATTTAAAAAACAACAAAAACAATCCAACCTTTCACAACAACCCCAAGAGCAGTTGTCAAAAGCATCCGATAGCCCCAGAGCAGATCCCCTCTGCTGCAAGATCCCTGGTCTCCCTGTTGTCCCGTGTCTCCCAAGCCCTGGTGCCCACAGACCTGAGCCAACTTCTGCTGCCTGTAAGGTCTCATGCAGCCCCCAGGCACATTCTGCCCTGGACACCTTTCCAACAAGGAATGACAACCCAGGACACCTTCCAGCTGACTGGCCTCCATGAATGGGATGGTGCTGGTCCTGCAAGGACCCCAACACAGCAGCAGCTTCGGAAAACGAAGGGAGTGGACGAAGGAAAAAAAATCATCTCGCACCATCACCTTGTTAGTCTCGGCTGCCTTCAAGAGGTTTCTGTCAGAGGCATTCATGTATTTCACAACTTCCACCTCTGGCTGAAGTTTAAAACCACCCTTAAGCTTGTTGGCAGAAATCTGCATTGAAAGGTAATAAATTTCTGCATTCAAAAGCACGATTATCGCATGATCTAAGCACACGGCAATCGCTCAATCCGCATTGTGAGATCTCCTCAGAGGCTATTCATAAATTTGACCAGAACTTTCAGGTTACCTTGATAGTATCCTTGACACGCCATTAAGCGCTGCTGTTAGATTTGGGTGGGTTACAGAATAACCTTTTCATACCACCTTGGTGGAGCATAATTTGCGGAACTAACGTTTCCTGCTGTTGCTATTGAATGGATCAAATCATTTATGAGCCGCTGCTCAATCTTAAAAGCTTGTTCCAACCCATCCTGGAGAAAGCTTCAATTTAGCGTTCCGGGCACAGAAATTCCAGAGCTTGGGAGCTTTGCACAGACAGCGCTGCCCAAGGTTTGCTACCCTAACCCTGCAAAGCAGGGCTAGGCAGTCCCAGGAGGGCTGCACGGACCTGACATTTCATTTCTGCAGGTTACATGAAACACGGAGGCCGGGAACCGACGGCTTTCCCCTGCCCGCCAACATCAAGCCAGTTACTCAAGGTGAGAAGAAATTCAGCACAGCCAGTAAAACCGCAGAGCTGGACCCCAACAAGGAGAGGAATTATCAGGCATCGATCTGTCTTTGAAGAGAAACAGCCAAATATTTTTCCACTGCCACTCACCCCGTCCACGAGCCGCCTCTGTCCCGCAGGCGGCTCCGGAGCGGCCTCCTCGTGTTCCGGAGCCGCTTCCCGAGTCCCGGCGCGCCGCAGGGGCAGGAGCGGGTCCTCACCGCTCTCCTTCCTCCCGCTTATTCTCCCGGCTCCTGTTTGTGCCGCCGCCTGCTCTCCGACAAACAGGGTCCTTCAGCTGCCGCACATCTTATTTGTCCTTGCTACTACAATAAGCACTCACATCAACGAGTGTTTAAAACAGTGCAAAATTCAAAGGAAACTCCCCTAGGTGGTCTATGCATACAAATAAGTATATATTTTGTTTTTTTCATAAAAAGACACCCTGCAGGTTTCAAGCTCCTCTCGCTGCAAGAGACGTTCTCCAGCAACAACGCTGATTTGGCGGAAGCTGCTCCGCAGCACCGAGCCCGGCCCTTGCTGCTGGCAGGTCTCCTTCAAGGTGATGAAATTAAAGCAGCCCAACAAGGGGGCAACGCTGGTCTGCAACATTTAAAGGACTAAATAAGACCAAGCCTTGAGGTTAAAGAATCTGCTCTTTAAAAAAGGAAATCTGCTCTACTAATAGAGCAGTGCTGGTGATATTGGGCCTGGAGAGATCGCACTGGCCAGGAGAAAACACCCCCCTGACTGGATTCATTCAGCGCTGGCTCAGCACTCACCCCAGCACCTCCGAAACCAGCGCACACAGAGGCAAATGAAACACCCATCCACATTCGTCCTACGTGCGGCAGCCTGAAATTACCAAGAAAAAGATATTTCTCTGCCTGCACCTGTGCGAATCTGAGATTGCGGATGTAAGTGCTCTTAACACCACCTACCACGGCACTAACACGCTAATCACGGAAGGATGTTCAGCGGTCCTGCTCAAACGCGACAGCGCAAACCCGGCCTGCCTGACGTGAGACGAGGGGCTCCGTCCGCCGCGTCCTTCGTTCCCAAGGCCTGTGGCCACGGGGAGCCGCGCGGCCCGGCCGAGGCGCAGCCGCTGCAGACACCCCGGCCACGCAGCACGTCACCGCCTGCTATTCTCGAGGTGCTAAAGCATATTCGTGGCTTTTCCATATGGTAAATTACCTCGGATAGAGGCATTCTTCACACACATCAAGGCTGTCCTTGACATTCAAGCCTGCCGCACAGAAGCCTTTCAGTTTGTCTAAAAACATCATCCTTAAAACGACGCAGCGAGCAAAATACTCAGGATAGCCTTGGCGAGTCACGGCCGGCTCTCCGGGCGCTCTGCAAGCCCGGCAGGAGCTCTGGAAGGCAGAATTCCCAGGTACAGGATCCCGCTCTGCTGCCGAGCCAGGCCCTGGATGCAGGCGGAGCCGCAGCGCGCGCCCCCCAAGCTCCTCCAGCTCCTCCTTGGACCAGCGGCACAACCAGAAGCACTTCCAGGGCCACATCCTGCCCACAGGACACACGTGCAGACAGCCAAGCACCTGCACAGCCCAAGGGGAGCCCGTGTGGGTCACAGCAGGCCCGGAGCCCACGGCCAGCATCCCACCAAGGGGTATTCGGTACCATGGGCGGGCGCTGCGGCCGCCAGACCAGGCTGCTGCCAACTAAAATAGCACAAAAGGCGCAGCCAGCTTTGCATATTCAAGATCAGTAGAAAGATAAACGATGAGATTCTCTGTGCTAGGCACAAAAGCCAAAAATCACCAGTGCATTTACAGTTCAATATTCTCCTAATCCCATCTTTATTTCTAGTGCATAAATAAAGCTCATTACAAATGATTTTCTTCAGAAACCTACTAGAAACCCAAAATAATTCATGAACGTGCTGTTTGCATTTATACATCCTTGACACCCGCTGTAAACATCAAAACAAGGAATTCAGTCAGTCACACTGGTTGTAACACAGAATTCCTCTTTGCCGGGCGGATTCGGCGGCAGCAACACCCAGCAGCACCTTCCACACCACGGGGCCACCTTAACGCACGTGCACACCAGCTTCACACAGATGCTTCCATGTCCTGCTCTCTTTCCCTCCCAAGCAAAAGCATTTCCTTGCAATACACAGGATACACAGGCATGCGCTGGAGAACTTATTCCTACATGCAAAAACCCCAGCAAATATATTTTACCGTGACCTGGTTCCGCACGCTTGCTCCACTGTGGCACTGCCGGTGCCCCCTCTCCTCGTTCACCACGTGCCTACCACGTGCCCGTTGGCCGTAGACAACCGTGCGGTGTCTCTCACACAAGGAGGGCTGCGGATGGCGGGTGACGGAGCAGCTGGAGCTCACGGCCTCTCTCGCGGTGCAGGATCCGGGGCACGTGCCGAGCAGGCCCTGCTCATGCAGGAGGTGGCAGCCCCCAGGATCTGCTGCTCAGCTCCCTCTGCGCTCGCGGGGCAAAGCTGATGCAGGAGGCCTTGGCTCTCTGAATGCTCAGACTGGATGAAAGCTTCAAAAAGCAATGCAGGGAAGGGATTTCCCACTTTTTTCCCCCTTTCTTTAGAGGAAGGGGTATGCAGCAGTGGACAGAGCGAGTGCAGAACCCAAAAGGCAATGCTGGATGCACAGAAGCCTGAGGGTACCTCGCTCACCACCTCTCCCTGCCAGCAGCCTCGCGCCATCCACGGCCAGGGCTCCCCTGCCCACTGCTCCCACACCACTCGTCCATTCCCCAAGGGGCTATGGCAGCATACGAAAAAAAGACAGCAAGAGATAAAAAGAGAGAGCATCTACCTCTAACATAGTTGCACAAATAAGTAGAGTTCCTCTGCCCTAAAATAAAACAAAACGGCCATAGCGCAACCTGGAACGCTGCCGCTAATGGCAGAGCGCAAATACTGCTCAAGACCGAAGCCCAGCGCTGTTGTGTGTGTTCAGTATTTCCAGTTTGGCCTCCCTAAATTAATCGTTTTAATCTTCCCTGCTAAACTGGCACAACGTTGACTTCAGCTTTTTGGTGTCCATTTGTTCTACCACATGACACCAGGAGACGCCTGCCAATAACAGAGAGATGCCTAAAAGCCTTGAAATTCTTGGCTTTGGGACTCCAGGTTTTCAGAGAACTGTTAATTTACTTTGGCTTAAATCCTAGATTTTGGCTCCGCTTGAAGAAAAGTATTTCTCACACAGCAATTAAACTTGTAGTGGACAACACTGAGGCGAGAGGCGACATTCCGGGAGGAACGCGGCGTCTCGGCTCGTCCCCCCAGGGCTTCTCCTTGTGCCGCTGGACGAGGGACGATGGAGCCGGGCACCTCCTCGGCAATGGGAGCTCTCGTTAGACCATTAGGGAAGAGGAAACGGTGTGTTTCCATTAGGCACAATTTCGTGTGTTATTGTAAAATCACAGAAAGCTTAGCTGTAAAAAAAACAACAGCTTAAATTCAGTCCACGAAATTCAGAACAAGACATTAGAGCAGCAGCCAAATTACCTGTGTGGAGGCGCACGCGGCCGCAGGCGCATCCTCGTGCGGAGCTCAGGCAGGAGCGCCCCTCGGCCGCGATCCCAAATCCCAGGCACAGCACGATTCCCGACTCGCCAAAACGTCGAGGAGCCGCAGACCGGGTCCCCGGGCTGCTCCTTCCCTGGGGCCTCCGGGGAATTTGGCAGCATTCCCCAGCGCTGCTCGGGAGCAGGGGAAGGAGAACATAAATGGCACAAGACGGCAGGTTCAAGTGTGTTACAAAATAGTCTGCAAAAATAGCTGGGCCTGGTAAGAAATATACTTCTCCATGGAAACCACCAGACGCTCTGAATTCTGGCAGACTGGAGAAAACGGGCTGGTATTATTAAAGGAAATGTCTAAGGATTGGCAGTTTTATAGCTCTAACCTTCCAAAAGAGCACGGCAGCCACTGGTCTCCTAAACAGGTCAGCTCAACTTCCCAAATCCTTCCCTGTTGGCTCTCCTCACTCAGCAACAGCGTAATTCCTGGGGAACAGCGGGATGGGGAGGGAAGGAGGAAGGGAGGCGAATCACCTTGCAGCTCTCTGCAGTACTTTTCCTTGCAGATACAGGGAGGGATGAAGAGACAGGGGAGACACCCTGGGGTTTTATAACCCCTGGCCTTGCAAAGCCGGCAGCTCCACGTTCTTGGGCCTATTCCTGCTGTACATTAAGGCACGGACGGCCCAGATTTCAGCCTTTAGGTTCCCCCAAATCCTCGCGTTCCAGCAAGCACAAGTGCAGCCATTGCCATTCCCTCCCTCACCTGAAACATTTCCACTCTGATGCCAGGTGGGGAACTGCAGATTAATTAACTCCCACCTGGCACTGATGGGATAATTACACGGGCCCATCTCTGCCCTCCACTATTTGCAGCCGAACTGCCGTGAATCCGACATGGAATCACCCCGTCTCCGCCACAGCCCGACGGTGCGGCCACCCGTCACCTGCGCAGCCCGGGATACGCGACTCGAAAGAAGTTAATAGAATATTTTTAAAGAAATAAAAGTGATGCAGCCTCAAAACATGAAAGGGATGGGCTACAAAGGAGCACTCACATAGAGAGCAATTATATTTTTGATATCTAATGGTTCTGCCTCAGGAAGCAAGAGCTGGCTAGCATCAAGCTGTATAAAAGAAAGGATTATGGGCTCACAAAAAAAGAATGCCATTTTGATTTAAAACCTACCAAAGCAGAGTGCAGATTTGTTATTTTAACTCACAGTTCTTAATTCCTATAACAAACTGGAATGCCATTAAGGATGAAAAATACATGAACTACTTATGGCACACAAAATTAAAAATAACCTCACTTCTCATCAATGACTGTTCACTGAATGGGCCATTTTTCCCCTTCTTGAAACCATCTTGCGCTCTCCCAACCCATCTCTGCTACTCAGTATTTCCACGGGCAAAGAAAAAGAAAAGAAAAAGGCAAAAGTTGCAAATTCATGTGTGCACCGCCACGTTTCCCGTGAGCACTGCATGCGTGTGAGGACTTCCAAGCGAGTCCAACCTCCCTGCACCGTATGGGGATGCGGCGGCACAGGCCAAGCCTGGAGACGTCGGCACAGCCCCCTCAGCCAGGGCTTTTCCATCCTCAGCGAAAGCAGCTCCTACATTTCTGTGGTTTCTTCCCCTTTGTTTAAAACACCCTTCCGTGCCTCACCAAACCACGGCCTCCCTCGTGCCCCGGCTGTGTGACTCGCAGGCGCCGCGATGAAGGGGGAGCTGCTGCTTGTAGGTGCATCGGGATGGCAGGAGTGGAGCGGGCTGAAATCCTCCGAGTCCTCCCTTCCCTCCTCCGGCCCCGGATCTTGCCACCTTTGCGAGCACCTGGGAGACTCCAGCATCACCTGTGGTGCTCCAGCAGCGGCACTAACCCATCGCCTGCAGCCCCGCTGTGCCGAGGGGCTCCATCACCGCAGCGGCTGCCTGTTAACGGGGCCTTTCCAGCCCCAAATTCTAGAACAATTGGACTGTTTAAGGTGAATTTGGGAATGGTACAAATGGAGCTGGATGAACGGGAGGTCTAAGCTGCCATGCAGGCTCTCTGCCTGCAACAGGGCTGCGTACACGGTGCCACGGCTTTACCATAAGCAGGGTTTGGAAATAAACTGGCAGCTTTTAGTCCATGGTCCTGGTACTCCTCAACATGGGCAACATGTAGGCTGTGCATAAGAAAAAGATTTAGCTCTTCCTCAATTCAAAAAATTAAAGGATAATCTCCAATTATTCAGAATACTTTCGCAGTCCAGCATCCCAATTTGCCATTTTACTTTTATAGTAGTTTGCTGCTGTTTGGGGTTTTTTCTTTTTTGGACAAGATTTGTGTCCAAGACTATTTAAGAAATTAAAATGCTGACTCCTTCCCCTAGTTTACACCAGGGGCACACTCAGCACGCTTAGCTTCAAAGCAATATGCAGCAAGACCAACTACAAACACAGATGCTCACTATTTGGGCATTAGTCTATTAAGAAAGCAGCAAATCAGTGCTAACGAGCAACCAGTGCACCCAGCAGCTGCCCACCACCATCATGGGCAACACACTGGTGCAGAAGGGCCACCGAGTGGGACGCAGCCAAACGCACACTCGGAACCAGCCCATCTTTCCTTCCTGCCAGCACGAGCTTACTTCAGGTGTCCTCTCCACGCTTTTTTATTGTCCTAACCAGAGTTCCTGAGTCACAAGACTTGGATCAAGATGTGTGGCCTGCTGAGATAGGCAAATATTGGTCATTTCAAGGAAAGGTTTTTAACACAAGCACTTCCAACCTCAAGCGATCGATCAGACTTCAGATACCCAGGTTTTGTCAAAGGCAGCAAAACACTGATGTTCCTCAAGATAACTCTTAAGCCAGTATTTTTGCATAATCACTTACAAGGCTGTTTAGAAAGAAGCTCCAGTGTGAAATTACCACAAACAGGAGAAAATAATTGCAGGATTCTATGGAAATTGCTCTCTGCCTCATTTATCTTGAGAAGGAGAGTTTGTTTGCGCTCTCCCTGTCCCATATGACAGCAAAACACTCTGGGGACCATGTTAAGTACACCCCTGGGGTCCCCCTTGGTGGAGGGCACGAGGCAGATGTGCAAACGCTGCTAGTGATGGGTGCTCTTGCCCTGCACAATATGAGGTCATGGAAAACCCCCCTTGGTCTGAATTAGTTTGGCCATCTCCAGCCTGGCCTGCTCGGTAGCTCTTGCTCAAGTCCAGGCAGTCAGAGGCATCGCTCCCTGGCCAAGTCCCCTCCAGCCCAGCACAGCCCTTGCCACTAGACCCTTAAAAACACGGTTGAAATGAAGGCAGCCTCCAAAAGGAAGGAATCGATGGGCTCTGCGTGGTCGCACTAAGCGAGGAGGCATCGTGATAAATGCGGCTGCCAAAGGATGTGCTCCTCACCCTGTAGGTGACATTATCTCCACGCGTTATCTGCATCCTTAACCTGAAGAAACGAGCCCTACGAAGCTTATGCCTGTCTTGTGCATGTGGTTTGGGGAAACAAGGGGAGCTGCTTCGGCTCAGGAGCACCGAGGCGCTGCACGGCGCAGCTCTTGCTCCGCTTGCACTTCTATTTCAGCAGCTAGTGAACTAGCTCCGATGGTTAACGCGCTGCTACGTTAGGTGTTTATCCAAATTTAACTAGGTAAAAAGGAAAAAAATAAAAGCATAGCCTCAGGGTGAGCACAAAGAATACTAAATTTTGCTGTATTATCATTGTGTGCCTGATAAGCAGACTCTAGTGCATATCTCCAAACTACTGCTCGCGCTGCTTTGCAAAGAGCCTGTGCAGGAGCTCACTTGCAAATGGGACTAAGATGAAACACGGAAACATGATGTTTTTTCTTGCCGTCCTTTCTTCTAAAACAATCCTTCCCAGCTGCATTTGAAGCTCCTTGTTTCTGTTAGGTAAATCCTAACTAAATCAATACCCGGGTCCTGGTTAACAAGCTCTTGCTCGACAAGACGGATAAGCCATTTATACAGGTTCATGCATGAGCCAAGAAACCCAATCGCGTATCATGCATGTGTGGTTCCTCAGGAAGAAAGATGCCTCACGTCGCTCTCCCTCTGTGCCAGCCCACTCCCTTCCACCCAAAATGCAATCTTCAGCTGCCTGGGCACGGGCTTGCCACAAAAATCCCATCTTCTCCGTGCATAACAAAAAGCAACGCAGAAAAACTCGTGGGGATCATCCCCGCGACAAGCTGAGAGATGGTATCGGTGACACCACGACAGATGTGCTGGGAGGGATGCAATGCAAAATGCCACTTATCTTCCACTATGAAATACTAGCTGCATTTCCTTAGGTGACACCTCTTGCTGACATAAAGGCCAAGCTCTATGGCCATAACTTCATCCCCCACAAAGCCCCTGCAAAGCCAGTATCCCTGAAACTTCGCATTAAATGAAGTACACTACTCTGCAAGACTACCTTCTATGCAGAAAGCCTGATTTTATTTTCCTGAATCCATAAAAAAATGTATAAGGGATTTTCCAAGTAGCTTCTGATGTTTATAATGGCTTTTCAGGAGTGAGAAAATGACTTTCCAACAAAACAGAGAAATTTTATGTAATAAGAGCTGTCAAAAGCACAGACTAGTTAAAGCCTGGGATGAAACCGCAGCAGGTCCGTAACTTCCAGGCGGATACGTGGGTTTCATGCTGATGTCTCAGGAACAGTCAAGAAGATTGAAAAAAAAGGAAAAGAAATTCATAGGTTCAAGACAACACTGTCTTGAAATTACTTTAAAAATGAAAAAAAAAATAGTGTTTTGATCTTAGGTAGTTATTTATGTGGTATGAAGTAACTTTATACTTCCACCATAAGTGGCTTTCTCCCTTTGATTTGGATAATCAGTTTTATTCCTGCCCTGCAGCCCAGGCTCCAAAGGGAGGGTCAGTGCTGAGTGGCCACAGCAAGGGCAGAGGGGCAAGAGGCTCCCAGGAGGCTGGGTGGGAAGATCATTTTACACCAGTTTGTGTTGAAAGACACCTCCAAATTCTTACTTGTGCTGTGGCCCTTGCCCTGAACTCTCTGCCTTTATAAAGTACATTTTGGAGAAAATAACTAATGGACAGTGCTCATAACCTGCTCCTCCACGGCACCAGCTTTGATTCACAGAACAAAACTAATCTGGGCCAGAGGAAATAAACGCCATGGCCATGAACATGGAGAGAAAGTTGGGCGCAGCAAACAGCTTTGCTGTGCGCTCCAACAAGCAGCTTTGCCGTGCGCTCTCCCAGCACCAACTCGTCCTGTTTTAACTCCTGAGAGGTCCCGGGGGGCGAAGGTGACAAACGCAGCGACCCAGCACACTCGGGGACACTGTGTCTGCCATGCCAGCCAAACTAGGGTTTTCCCACCTTTCCGCTTTTCCCATAGATTCCCTCCAGCACCTCTGCCGTTTCAACCAGGGAAATGCCCAGGGAAGGACGCCTTGTGCTAAAGGAAGGAGGCCAAACCTCTCCAAAACCCGTTTCAGCACAGCCAGCAATGCGCGGGGGCTCATTTAAGCCCATGTAAGGATCCGGTCCCAGGGCAGCTCCCTCCCGTTTCGCTGCCGGGCAGGACAGGCTCTCGCTCGAGGATGTTAGGGCTGCTGGGTGCAGCTTTCCCAGCTACCAAGCCCCTTGCAGGAAGGATTCAAAGCCGATTCCACGCAGTCTGCACATGTGCAATGTGTGTAATTAACTCCACAACGGCCAAAATAAAAGCTGGAAACAACACACAGTTCATATTGAGGAGGCCAAGAGAGGAGGTAGGGAAAGGCCTGGGAACGGCAGCGGGAGGGCTCAGTTTCCTGGGAGATGACGCTGCTCCCGCCTGCACTATCTCCTATTTTCCTCACGCTAACACGATGTCAAATTCCCGAACGGGTGGAGGTTGTTCACAGCGAAAGGTTCTGCTTCTGAAGATCAAGAGCGGCAGCCTCGGAAGGGCCCAGCGTGAGCCGCGCTCGCGGGCACAGCTCATTGACAAAAGTAATGCCAGTGCCCGGCGCTCGCGCGGGCGCTTCCACCCGCCGCCGCGCGCAGGCGGCAGCCGCCGGCACAGCATCATTAGGCCCCTTTTACAAATTGCAAAGCTGAGGGCGCGAGCTAGCGTGACGTGCCCAAAACCCATCCTTGCCGAGGCGAGCAGAGAGAGGCCATCAGTCCAGAGCCTCGTTTCACCCCGCTGTGCTGTGGCCTGCACCACTTGGTGCCCCCAACAAGCCGCACTTCATTAGCTGGACGCGCTGCCACTAGCTAAGTCCACCTCATAGGCCATTTTTAATGCCTTGAAAACCTCAGGTATCAAAGCAAGTATTTGCCCAGAACTACATACCTTTTTTTCCCCCCTTCTTCTTATCCTTTTAGAGAATTCAAGTGCAGAATATTCATCAGCGTTTTGCCTATTGCCTGGGAGGTGTTCAGCACCAAAAGCACCATCCAGTGCTCAGACAGGCTTAGGAGTTCTAGAGCAAGACACCTGTAATAAAAGCAATCACAGCCAACAAACTACTAAGGAGAGCAGTAATGGGATTATCTGTCAATACAAACAAAAGGACAGACACAGGCAGAGCCATCAGTCCCTGCAACCTAATTCGTGTGTATTTAAACGCAGAAAGGTCTACGGCAAGGAGATTAAAGAATCTAAGGATCAAATAAGGAGTTATTGATTGTGAAAGTCTTGCTTTAAACAAAATATTTGTTTACAGCCTGGGCTAAGCAGTACACCACGTCCGGGCACTAATTGAACAGGAGATGCCCAGAAACGTCACCATCCCCGTCCCGCAGCGCGCGGGGAAGGCGCCAGGCGGGACCTGGCGAGCGCTGAAGGGGACGTCAGGCCCTGCAACATGAGGAGCCGTCGATGGTGGGTTTGTTCCTCGCTCTCACTGCAAACCTTGCCAGCTGCCCTCTCCCCTTTCGTACGTTCAGCACGGCTGCCAAGGCTCAGTGCAGATGAAGGGTTTTAAGCGTGACACTGAAACATCCACTGCACTTCCAGTCTCATTACCGGCTTCACCTGAGTGCACGCAGAAGGGAAGGGAGAGGGGCCAGGGAGAGGCTGGGGCAGCTCCCAGCATGTTTGATGGGACTCATCAACCTCTGATATATATTTAAAAAAATCAGCTTTTGGGGACTGGCAGGAGCATTTTCCTTGCTGCCCATCCTACATAACCAGGAATCTCCTCCTGAAAGCCGGCATGTCTGGGCCTTCACAGCGCCTGACCCCTTGCTTGCTGCGATTAATGGAAGATCCTCACTAATGAGAGGTCCTCATTAGTGGAAGCAGCTCGGCGCTGCCTACCAAGCTGCCGGGCAGCCGCTGGCAGGGCTGGTCTCCGCTAAGAGCACCCGCCAGTTTCCCACAAAATGAGGGGTTTTATTTCCCAGAGTAACAGAAATCCAAGCGTTCCCGCCACACGCATGGGTTTCCCACCCGCGGGTCGGGATTTTCTCCCGCCTTTCTCACAGAGCTGTTCCCATGTGGTGAGGGAGCAGCCGAGGTCCGCGCGAGCGCTGCAGGGGCAGCGGAGGCTCCATGTTCACATTATGCAACGCTGCCTCTTTGCACAGACCACAGAGATTTTCTACAAACAGTTTAGCCAGCCACCTAATGCTTACTTAATGGAAGTGTTTGCAGAAAAACACCGCAAGAATTTTCAAATAGGAACAATTAGCATGCACAGTAATTTGCATCTCCTCTCCCCCATTCCTCAACAGGGCTCTCTGCTTCCATATTAACCCCTGCTTGCTCCGGAACAGGCGGAAGCAGCACCGGGCTGCAGCTCTTCCCTAAATCATCCTCCTAAGCACCCGCACAGCTCTGCAAGGCGCTGCTCACCTGATTTATGAGTACTTGCCAAACCGTTCCCATCTCACCTGAGGTGCTTGGCATGCGCTGAAGGATGAGCCCCGGAGCCAGCTCCCTGCGGGAGGCAGGGGCATGGGGAGCTTTCCTTCGCCGGAAATTCTGGTGCGAGCTCATTTTGGAGGCTGCCTATTTTGTGGACTATCAAATCTTGGAAATCCTGCTTTTAAACCAGACAGCCTGGGCTTTCCAAACCTTGAGACCGTCACGTCCTACCCATGTTTAGGGAAGGCCCCACGCGACTGTCGCGTCGCTGCCGCCCTTCCCGCTCCATGGCCCGCTCCGTGGCCCCGCTCACCGGGCCTACCGCTCCCCGGAGCGCCAAGCAGCTCCCACGGAACAAGGCTCTATTTGCCAAGCAGCCCAGGAGATCCCCGGATCAACCAACACGGGATGAGCGGGCTCCAGGAGGCAGGCGAGAAAGGCAACGGCTTCTTCCTAAAATACAGCATCTTTCTGCTGTCTAGCACAGAGCTCCATGAGATAGAGGCTTTTTTATTTTGGTCTTAAAGCCCTGTAGGATTCCAGGAAAAAAAAAAGTCCAACTTTAAAGACTCCACATCTGACAGCATCGGAGCAGAGACCACTTGTGTAATGCAGAGCCGTCCCCCGGGCCCGCACACTCCTATTCAGTCTTTAGGAGATCACACAGTACTTTTCCTGCAGGACTTTTCCTGCCTCCTTGAGCATGCCGGTTTGATGGGAAGCAGCAAGTGATGCAAAACAAATGGGAAAAGTCTTGTCAATCCCTGTCTCGTTTGGCACTAAGCGCTATTGGCGGTGTCGGGAGGGCAGACTCCAATTTCCATGCTTGTTACTAAAGTACTGGGGTTTCGTAAACAAGATGGCTGGAATCACAAGCAGCAAACAGGGCTTCTGGGGAAGGGCGGCTTTGCACTTGCTTTTTTAAGGCGGAAAAAGCCCGCGGAGCCCCAGCACTTCCTGCATGTTTGGCCTTCCTCCTCCACGCCAAAGCAAACACACCTCAAGGCCATCGGGAGAGCGAGGTGAGCCTAAAGGTCATGCTTGGCCCAGCCACCCCGGGCGCGGTGCAGCCCGCAAGCGGCCGCGGGGCGTCACGGCCGCGGCGGCGGAGAGACGGGGATGCTCGGAGCGTTTCTGCTCTCGGGAACGCTCCCGCTGGCGCCAGCGGCCGCACGCAGCCGCCCTTCTCCAACAGCATCGCCCGCTCTCTGGCACCAACAGCTACATCTCTTTAAGGAAACTTTCGCTGGTCCCAGGAGACTCCCAGGCCCAATGTGGGCTCCAGAATAAAATCCAAAAAGGGTTTTTGTAACTACAGGAAAATGATGATTTCCCCTGAAAGCTTCCCTAAGGAACTAACTTCTGCGACATGGTTTTTCCCTTTTAACGCACATAAAACTTAAACTTGTCCTTTGATGGCGTGTGCAGCACTGATGTGAACTGTCCAAAACACAAGAGAAGTGGAGGTCTCCCCAGAGAGTGAAACACGGCCCATCCCAAGCTTGCCCCTGGTTCACTACCCATATAAGCACACGCCTAAAGACCTTGCTGAATAACTGGCACAACACACACATCCAGAGTGACTTGCCTAATTCTGTGTTTTGAGAGCAGAAAGGTCCCACGCAGCTTAGGAGCTCCCTAAACACTTTGCAGATAACAATTCATCCTCACGATACCCCTTTAAGCCAGGCACGAACCCTTATCCCTTTTCTCCAGGCAGGAGGTTGCAAGGAAGGGATAAGAACCCACCAACCTGCATCACGATGTTCAAAGCATGCAAGCACCTCCAAGACTCCAAACAACTCCAAATAGCAACTACTCCAAACCGGGATTAAGAGGAGCGGGCTGCCACGTACCTGAGGGCTGCATGCTTGCCATGGACCCACCTACTTCAAATGAACGTTCAAACACCGTTTCTGTCTCCATCCCTTTCTACAGCAGGTGTCAATGCAGGGATCTCATCGTCCTTGGGGCTTCAGGTTCCTGCCTTCCTCCCGGAGGCAGCAAGGTGGGAGCAAAGGCAGCAGGACAACGGCCTTGGCTCTCCGGACCGGGCCTTCGGAAAGCCAAAGCAGCAAATTCCCTCCGTTCGGATTGCAGGAAAATACACTGCGTTTTTAAAGGTCAGTGCCCGCACGAGCGTACGCTTTGCAGGGGTGAAAGCGATCTCCGTGACACGCTGCACAACACACACAACATTTGAGTGTCCTAGGTAAAAAAAGAAAACAGCTACTTTTTGATTTGCAGGTTTTTGGGGGAGGTGTTTTCTAAAGCAATTTTTATATTTCACAAATTAAGCTTTTTTTTTTTTTTTAATGTTTAGGAAAAATCACCTGAAAGCCTATTTGAGATGTCAACAATTTTATCAGCAACAACGGAAAATAAAGACTCAGGCAAAAATATATACTTTAAAACACTGCCCTTTTTCACTGGTTGCAGTCACTTACTCTAGTAACACCGTCATGCTGGGAAAATGATCTTTTGTCTTTAACCAGAACACAGCTATTAGGCACTTTAAGATCTAAGTGGGATTTCTTTTCCTTCTTGTTCAGTGTGTAGCTCTGCTGATGCAAAAACAAGAGGTAGCAAAAAAACACCAGCGTTTGGATAGGAAGTTCATAAAGCAAACACAGTCAACAAGGAGATAGTGTTTACACTGCAGGGAGAGAGAGAATTAAAAAAGCATCTGAATAGAAAACAAGCCCGTCGTGATGCTACATCTGCAGCACACACATGGGTCACTCACCAAGCGACAGGGCTATTTAGCAAGCAAAAGATGCAAGAATTTGTCCTGCAGGCCCCATACCTGGGGATACTGCTGAAACAGTTGATACTGGAGCATGGATTTCTCCATCTGCAAATCATCCTTGATAACCCAAACAACTATGGGCTTGGGTTTTGTGAAAAATAATAGAATAAAATGTGAAGTATCTGCCCAGAAAGAGAATCCAAGTGGACACCCCAAGGGATGCTCAGCAGCCACAGAGCGAGAGGGAAGAGGAAGGGGGAGAAGGAGAGACATCCTTCACTTCACTACTCGAAGGTGTAAAGGCTTCTCCATCACGACAGATTTCTTTAAGGAGCTATCACACATTCATAACACTAATTGATTTTCATAGAGAAGAGAGCAGATGAGGTCTCTTTGGGAACTGCCTGCTACATTTCTGCTTGAAAGGAGATCACTGCTGGTGTGCCTCAGCTCCTTCATAAAAAATTTAATTAACAATATCTCCGAGAAGGAAACCACAGTCAGGTCTGCAGCTATCAGGTGACTGCCGGCACTCTGATGCACCGTGACAAATTAAAGCTAAGCAAACGATACCTGTCGCACGTTGAGCCGCCTGCGCATTATCGTCTGGACAGATCCGCGAGGAGGAGCAACAACGTGACGGGAAACGGGAACACACACAAAGGGGCCGAGAGACGCCGGCGTGCTCCTGCTGGGGACAGGTCCTGTTCCCGGGTGCCGCGTCCGATGGCTACACGTCGCTGTGCACGACGCGGCGCCGCAACGGGGACGCTGAGCGGGCCGCGATGCCGGTTGACCCCTCAGAACAGCGTTTCGGGAGGAGCGCGAGCCGGTGCGACCGGAGCAGCGCGGGTGCAAGGAGCGAGGCACCGGCCGCTGCTCTGCCGGCCCCACCTGCCTCGTGACGGAGCCTCCATTCCTCCTCCCCGGCCCCTCCAGCAGCTTCCAGCCCGCCAGATTCGGTCCTTCCGCCGGCCAAAAGCATCAAGGTGGGGATCTCAAAACAGCAAGAGGAGCAACGCCACGAACAGAGGACTCCAATCGCTCCTTCCTGCGCACACACACCGGGCTCGCACTCCCCTCTTCCCAACTCAGCTCCCAACCGGGGCACATTTACAGGTGACAGCAGCAGACACCATCGGCGCGGCGTTTTTAGGCCTTGCTTTGTTTTTGTTGGAAAACTTCTACCATTGCAGGCACGATACCAATGCACTTAATTTATTCTCTCTAATGTCAAGACGGAAAAGGTTAATCACCGCTATTAGTCAGTGGAAATTAGGCAAGTCCGGGAGATTATCACCTGAATGCTGAGGATGACAGAGGGACCAGAGGAACGGGAGGAGAGCGTCGCCGGCCTTTGGTGAGTGGGAAGCGCCTCCAGCAAACGGCGATCGTGCAGAAAGCACAAAATGGATCTTTTTTAAAGGCGCAGACCCACGGGAAGCAGCTGGGGATATTTAGGAGCCTCGAAGCAAGAAGCATCGAAGAGATGGGTGGACACGTGCTCGGCCACCAGCCCCGAGCGCGCGCGAGTGCCGCGGCCCCGGCCCTGCGCGGGCGGCTCCGCATGTGCAACGCGCCCCGTAATTCCATCCAGAGAACGCGCTCCACAATTCCAGTGCTAAATAGAGGTGCAACCCTCCTTTGATTCACCCCCAGAGGAAAGCGGATTTCAGTCTTGGCAAATTTATCCTTAAGGATGAGCTGCAGACTCCCGCTCTGCTGAGGCTCCTTTGAAAGAGGGCCGGGGGAGGCAGAACATTACAAACACACTAACCAGCTACCTAGCTCCTCTCCCAGACAGTTGGCAGCATTTGCTTGTTTCGTTAGTAGTTCAAAAGGGAAAAACCCAGCACGCTAACGGGATGCAAGGAGAACTGTTTCTACTCGTGGAGTTAACGCCCACGGCAGAGTCTCAGTCAAGGAGGCCGGGCAAAGCGCCCCCCGGGAGCCAAGGGTCCCCGCGCACCCGCCGCGCCGCAGACCCACACCCAGGAAAACGCATCTGCAAAAATACACAGGATGGAGGGAAAAAAAGACAAGAGATTATTCAATATTTGAAAATTGGATCAAGATGCTTTTTGGCTAGAAGGTCATAAGTAAAATTAATTAAGCCACAGTTTTAACTGCTGAGTTAGGCCCGTCATGGACGCGACATACGATGCCCTTCGTCACTGTAGGTCACCTTGCTCACCCTGTACCTTCATCACCTTGTACTGAAAGGGACTATTGAAAAGTCAGGGCCTTGGCTCTACGCTGGGCTCTATTTTACACTAATTCCCCAAACAGACAAACAACAGAAAAGCTTTAATTATACCCTGGTTGTATTGCATGTATAAAAACTAAATGGGTCTGTGTCTGGTGGTTGCTGATCGCTCAGCCCATACGTGTCTGCAACTTAAGAGACACCTCAAGAAGCAAGTTGAGATGGTAGGGGAGAAATCACGGGCTCTATAAATAAACCCATTGACCATTTCAAGGCACATCAACATTTAAAAAAATCCTGTTTGTTCTGTTGATTTTATGCCACATTATGCTCATAAAAGCAAGCTTTAATCTCACCATTTCCATGTAATCAACTACGTCTCAGTGGTTTTTTTAGAAACAGGTAAACTTGAAAAGACTTGCATTTAAATCAGTAGTTAAGATTTGGGCTCTGCCTAAGAAGCCACTGTAGCAACTATTTTTTCTATCTTTTTATTTATTAACTGCAGTGGTCCAATGGTAAGGAGGACATGTAAATTTAATATAAATTATTCATAATCAGCGCAGTATCTCCAAGAAACAAACCCAGAAAAGGAGTGGGAAACCTTATTGGAGAGGTAGAGTAATGGCAGAGTTAAGTCTGTAAAATGCTGTTCAGAACGAGACAGGCAGCACTAATAGTGATGAGAAACAAAAGTCCCCCAAGTCATGCAGAAAGGCCAGGGTCCAGCCTGCATATAATTCAACATTGGAAGCTCTTGTGTGCAAAACCTTACCAAAAAGCTAAAATAACGTCATTCCCAAAGGGCTGCAGGACCAACGATTAGAGCTGGTATTGAGCATTTTCTGTCCTACTCTCAATAAATAACTAAAGAAAGAAATACCATCCCCAGCACCATGGGGTGGGGGAGACCACAAACCATATGTTTCCCCGCGATGCGAAGGGATGGAAATTCAGCAAGCAAAGAGTTAAGAGACGCTCTAAAAGTAACTCACCCTGCTATGCCGCGAACGTGCCGGGCTCTCGGGCGAGCCGGGTGCTTCTTGCACACCATATGTTCTGCAAACGCTCGTAACAACACGGAGCGGCGCGGAATCCCACACCTTGCTCGGCGACTTTCCCCGCGGCGCTGCGGGAGAGCAGAGTCCGGCGGACGCCAGCGGGAGCTCCGCGATGGAGCGGGTCCAGGGATCCGGGACCCCCGGATCCTCCGGGATCTGGGATTTGGGAGCGTGTCCTGAAGCAGGAGCAGTGAATGCGAGCACACGACGCAGCATCGCACTTACGGACCTGCTCCTGCAAGAGCTTTCACAGCAACACTTCCGTGCCGATGGAAAACCCAGCAAACACCATCATTTAATTTTACTTTTTATATGGCACGGCAACATGTGGACGAGGTTATAAAATAAAAGGCAAATCCTGTTTCTAAATCTCTGTAATTTAGTGGGTTTGGATTCGATTTACATACTGCTATCCCAACGTCCTCCTTGGGATGCACGAATAACACTTATTCCAAGATGAAATTTTTGTTCTCTATTGTAGCGACTTGAACAATCTAAACAAAACATGAAAAACTGCTTGAATTTATTTATAAAAATATCTTTGAAAAAAAATGCCTGGAAAAATACAAGATCCCTGATGATCTTTTCTCAGTATCGCTTATTTTAAATGCTACTTGCAACACTGGGAGGTAAAAAAGCGTTCCTACAAACAACAAATTGTGAAGGTGATGACATCCCTTAGCAAACAGTAGCTGCTGCCAGCAACTAGCCACATATTTTCTTTTTCCCCCTCTCTACCATACCTTCACTTTTAAGGAACGCTCCTCCTAATTCCAACAGGAACTCATTGAACAGAAGCCACAGGATTGCACCCAAAAAACTCCTCGTGCAATAGATAAGGTTTTAGTTCTTGTTGTCCAGAGGGCTGAATGTTTGGGTCACCAAAAAAAGAAAAAGCAAATACTTCTCTAATATCCAAAAAGAAGGGAGGAAGCACCTCCAGATTCAGTCTCTAGCTCTCAGCCAACGCACCTGGAGGCCCATTCTGACATCCTTACCTGAGAATCAGTCTTGGGGCCACTCACACCATTTTTAGCCAACTTTAGTTACAAAACTTCCGCAAGGCATTTCTCACAGAGGTATTCAAAAATATGTAAAATGTGAAAGCAAACATCCACTTGAATGTCAAAACGTTCATTTCAGGGTGCTTAAACTGCTTTTCATGCTAAATTAATGTACGCAAATATAGGCGATGTGACATTTTTGAGGTGAAGGAGCTGAAGGGAAGGAAGAGGTTGGTTGCATGCAACCGGCCTTGTCTTTTCCTTACAAACGTGACGCGTGAGGTTTTTAGAGTTAACCTCTCCTTTGAGATGAGCCACTTAAAGCTGATGCCTCAGCCTGCCACGTACTCGGTACCGAATGAATTAGGAGATTAATTCACACATTGAAGGTCATATAAATAACTACAAGGACTGGAAACAATTTTATAGTGAAAAAGATTAAACCTGCAAGAGAATAAGAGGGGACACGAATACTGCTGTTGATGAGGGAATGGGTGCCACACAAGAGCTGCATGAATTTGGGACTGGAATCAAGACCGTGCCGTGCCAAACGCGAGCCACAACCGGAGCGTCACCCCCAGCTGCAAACGCACGCGAGGCTCCGAACTCTTCCCGAAGCGCGATCCCGAGTGCCTACACACACACATCCCAGTGGGAAACACGGCCAGCTCAGAGGCTGGAGCATTCCGAGCAAATCATCCGCTTGGAGCTGCTCCTGGAGGCAGCCCCTGGGATGCGGGAGCCCGAGCGCCTCCCTGCACAGCCGGTGCCGGCCGCATGTCACCCGCACACGGGCAGCGGACACTCGGTGCCGGAGCATGGAATGTATGGATAACACACACACACAGAGCAGGCACCCCCCACGCCGACTGTTTATCCGACTGTAGCAGCACTGCGGCATCCAGGAGCGTGGATGTGCTGTTTTGTTCACATTTTCATGTGCCATCTTGCAGTAGATGCTTGCACAGCAGAGTAAATACAAGCTCTATATATACCCCGTGTGGGCGGCAGGGGTTATTTCTGACTGTCTTCATTACACTCCCTTGCCAATTTAAATATATTAAAAGGAAAAAAAAAATGCTCAAAAATTCTCAAAGTGATTTCAGCCTGATTTTTATAATTATTTCCAGAACCTTTTCATTATGCAATTTCAAATGCTGAAAGCTCTTCCTTTTACAAAGTTATCCTTGATGCAAGACAAGCAAACCAGACATTAAACCTTCCCCCTTCCTTCGCTGCTAACACGCGCCAACGTGAATTACATTCACAATGTTTCGCCCCGAGAGCAGTTTAATAATGATACAAAATCTTGCTTTATAAGGAGGGAGCTAAGGAAGAAATTCCAAGCCTTAACAGGTACAAATATTGTGCTGCAATTGCAGCAAACAAACAGTGCTGAACTGCAGAAACACACTGCTAGCGACACGCTGAAAGATGCGGGCTCTGGTAACCCTCAAGCTAAAGCCGATTAGGTTTTGCTACACAGCTCCTTGGTGTATTTTGGGGCTGCTATGCCAGTTAAATTGACCTCTGCAGGCATATGTGTTGCTTTGACTGTTTAATGGCTTCACATTTTAAACCTAAGCTAGCGCAGACAAAAAAAATAAAGAAAAAAGAGATCTCCTTCCTACCTTGCACGTGTGCGAGGCGTCGCTGCGAGCGCTGGCAAATGCTTTGGGGCGGACGGGCACCGTGCAGGGCACAACAACCAGCACCCAGCAAGCGCAGCCCAGGCAAAGGGCTTCCCACCGCTCCTGAGTTTTGGCAATCGTCCGTGCACGGTCCGAAAAAGAGGAGAGTGGGGCACAAAACAGACACCAAGTTCCCAGCTTCAGCTCCGGCTCAAGCACCTTTATTTGCTCAGCTGCAGCATTGTGACCTCAGGGGGGCTTCATTACGTAGCTACGGGGAAGTTTTAGCCAAGTTCTAAATGCTTTTTTTTTTCCTGGAGCTTCTAGGAAGTAGAATTAGTCAATTTGGCTACAGGCCATAAAGCATAATTACTTATGTGAAATATGTTTAAATATGTAACTACAATTGCTAATGGGGGAGCCTCGCGCCATAAATATGGAGGGATTCCTTGAACTAGCAGTTCAGACACCGGCAAAAAGTGGAAGATGATTCCCAAGGGGACGAGCTTCTCTTTAGAAAAAGACTTCAAAAATGAAAATCTAATTAATAGGTATACAGTGTTAAAATGCAATCAGGTCCTGATAGGGAAAGAGGACAAAAAAAGGCAATTTTTAGAATACAAGGGTTCTTTAAATAAATAAATAAGTGCTGAGCTGCTATGCAAAGCAAAGCAAATAAGAGGAGTTTCTTTGCACAGGGACAGCCAGTCTCTCCTTTCAGGAGGCTCTATGGTCACTGGAAAAGTGGCTTGCACTGGAGACACCAGAAAGGCAGCAGTTGAAACAAAGGAAAAACTTCAGCGACACTTCAGAGTAATAACAAACCTCTGAGATATTAAAATAAAAGACTGGTGCATTAAGCAATGTGGTAAAAGCAGTTTGTCATTTAGTGCTGTGAATCTATGGATTTTAATGACAGGGTCTCATTTACATTTAACAATCAGTGTACTAGAACATTTCTTGGAAACTGGGGATATTTTCTCGTCTCAGTAGGAATATATAGAAATTTATTCTTGATTAACAATGGAGTAAAGGAGTTGTGCCCTGAAAACTCAGTCCTTCAGTTTTCTTCCAGTGCTGGATGATTATCAGCACACCAAACCACACTCCTGACAAGAAAGCGCTCCAAAATTCAGCTGTTTGCAATAATTATGTATTTAACAATTCTTCCACAAGAATAATATTTTAAATCACTTTACGATTCATTGTTCATTAATGTCACATATCTGCTTTGAAACATTAAAAGCATTTCTTGTTTTTAATGATTCATTTTGGATGTGACTTTGAAAAGCACTTACAGCAACTTAGCAGCATAAATCCCAACGATGCTCAATTGTATTTGCACCCTTAGCCCCCGGCCACGGCTGAAAATCTCCTTCTTTCCCAGAGCTTTTGGAGTTATTCCAGAGGTCGTACACGTAGAAAGAAATGGCAAGTGTCACAAGTCATTTGGTATTTTACGGCAACGCTATGCGGCTCTAGGACACAGCGCAAGGAGAAGTCTACATTGCTAAACCTCTGACGGAGTGTTTAGCACGAAGGCAGAAACCCGAGTCCAACCTAGCCAGCAGATCTGGGCTTAGGTCAATCTCTCTATCGCATCCGAGCTGCCAAAAGCAGCATCCTCTTCTTCCTCATCCTCCCCAAGCCTGCAATAGGAACCACTGTGGGACCAAGAGAGCCCAGGCAGGAACTGGCACTATTAACTGGACTTATTCTGTGCAGCTCAGAGGGTTGTCAGGTAACTGGAAAGGTTTAAGGAAGTTGTAAGTGTAGGTACAGCAGTAAACGGACTGGACAAACCAGTTTTCAGGGGCTTTTTTAGCCACTACTGCACAGTGGGCAGTACTGTGAAATGAACTTAAACTGACTCCAAACTAATTCATGAATCAACAGTCACTAGGACCAAGTCCAAGCAGGAGGTTAATCTCCAAGCAGCCTCCGAGCGTAGCTGAACTGTCCGATTCAATATAAACCCATGAGTTTTTACCAAAATAACCAACCTCTGTACATATCCCATCACCCTCAGCCAGGCATCCTTGGGAGCCGAGAGCCTAGAGCACCTCTAAAAAACCTGGACCACCAAATTCCCTCCCTCAGCTTTATCTTCTGGGAAAAAGGGATGGAAAGATTCCTGCCTTCAAGACGGTCGCGAGTACCTCGCCATGGCCACAGCAGCGGGCCACCAGCCACAGCAAGGGCGATTGCCCTCACTTTTGCAGTAGATCTGGCTAAAAATGAAGGGCATCAAGAGCAAGTAGCACCTGTAGGCAGATACACAGATATTTGAGGTGTCTGTGTTGATCTTTATGAAGCAAAGCACGTAGAGCTTGTTCCCAGCAGCCTCGGAAGCTGTGCTGTTATGTTGTCATTAAGGGAGAAGGAAGAGACAAGAAACGTCCCAGAGAACGTGAAGAAAAATTTACACTCCAAACATCTGCTTATAAATCATCCACAGTCAAGCTTTTACAGAAGCCTCTATCTTGCCGGTTCCCTCCTCCGTCCTTTTATACCATCACTTTTGGCCTGCTAAGTTAGTTTTTTTGTGTGCACTTGCAGATTTGACCAGGTATTGGCTTCAGTCCAACAACAAACTTGGGGTAATCGTATACGAAGGAGCCATACGGGGGGTTCCAGGGTACGCCACCGTGACAGGCTCCAAAAGGCCATTGCAGGCACTAAAACGGCCCAGCCAGAGCTCTACGGCAAGGACTGCAGCCCTTCCCCTGCAGGGACCATTACAGAGCAGGTGCCCATCCACTCACAGCAGCAATCCAGAGTGTCACCCAGAACTTTCTCTTCCCGTCCTGGAATGGTCATTCCTCCTGTTCACCACAACCCTCCCACAACAAGCATTAAACGTGAGCTTCCATCTGACCCAGAGCTCCAGCTCACACCTTGACACCCCAACCATCTGCGCCAAACACATACAACTGGCACGTGACTTTTGCCTCTTGATTAAAACTGCTGATCCAGTATTAAATGAGCTGTAGAGCGTTTCCATGGGTCCTTGATTCTTTCCCTTACCGTCGTGTTCTTGGACTCACTTAAGATACACTTCGAGATTTTCTCAAGAGAATGCACCTGAGTTCTTGAATCAGGACCGCAAATAGGCTCACTGCAAACACACTGCTCAGCCCACTTAATCCTTAATTAGAGTTTCACTTCTTAATGCGGGGCTTCAGCAGTCAGCAGAGGAGAACCCTGTAAAAGCAGACGCCAGGCCACCAAGGACTTTCTGTGTCACATTCATCCTGCTGCAGCCGTGCTGTTACTACATTGCTTTTACAGGCCCGTCACCGGATTCCCACCCAGGATGGCTGTAGTCACACCGCTTTGACAGCGGCTGTACAAGAACAGACTGTTCTCGTGCCACAGGTAACAGGGCACCTCCAGCCAACGCATCTCGCATGGCTTCCATGGAAGGAGCTGCACTTGCCGCCGCAAGTAAAAGTGAGGGGGAACGACCCTCATTAAAATATCTAACGAGCACAACATTTGTATGCAAAGCCAACTGCCTACGGAAAAGATGACTGACATCTGCTTTAAGCCTGGAAATAATGGTCATTCTCATCCTGTTATCCCCCAAATCCTGTATTTTTACAGAAAGCAGAGCAAAGAGCGGAGCACTGCGGGGGAAGCTAACGCGGAGCTGCACAAGGGCACTGGCTCCCACAGGGCTCTCCAAGACCGACTCGCCCGGGTTCTACGAGCTACGTCCTTACGGTGGTCACACAACAAACTATTGACATACAGTTTCATACAGCTCTCAGGTAGGGGCTAATGCTCGTAATTACCTATCGAGTTGGGTGGAAGCGAGACTACACATAAAAGAGGATTTTCTGCAGTTAACTCATCTAGTTGAGGATATGCGGGATACACGGGTACCGCTCCAACGCACGCCAACGGAACGGGAACGGCGAGCAGCTCTCACGGGGATGAGAGCACTTCGCACTTCACCACCTCTCATTTTGCTCTCTGTAGTTGCCTCAAATGGAGAAAACATCCACTGCTGGGAATCAGCAAAGGGTTGAGTTTTAACTCAAAAACTGAGCTTGAGATACTAGACTTATTTTTGAAAACTTTCCCACGAGATATTGAGTCATTAGAAGTCAAATATTAAACTTGTAGTTACAAAACACTTCAAGCCACGGGGAAGAAAAGACTTCTTTTAAAAAAATATTTAACAACATCATGTTTTAATACTAAAGTATATCTTATAGCTCACTTGATTAAACCCCTTGCATGGGCACTTCCCGTCCTCATGGGAGCCTGCCAGGAATCCAAAAGCAACTTGGACTGAAGTCAGTCACTGAATTCTTAACTCTTGCTCATACACCTGGTCACCAGTGAAAGCCAGGGAGCCCCTGGGACTGTCCAGCTCAAGAGGCCGAATAATTCCAGAGGAATCGAGCTAGGCATTTTGTGGAATGACAAAAGTCACGAAGTAAGAGATCCCTTCCGAGAACGATGGCCGTATGCAGTGAAGCTTCTCCCATCAACTGCTAAAGTCCCTCCTGCAAGTGTGCACTGTACCCAAATCACACTAATAATTGATATTTCCAAGGTCTTCTCACCCTCTATTCCTTTCTTTGACACTGCACCTGCTTTTTATTTATTAAAGACTTGAATTTGAAAAAAAAAAAATTCAAGACTTTGCAAAACACCAATATTAATAACTTAAAATGTACTGCTGGATGTAGAGAAAACTATCTACTTCACTCCTTTCAAATTACAAAGTAGAACTAACTCCAATTTACACTGAAATTACATAATTCGCTTGTTCTATGCCTGCCTTTTTCCCCAGAACTACAAGATGGTCACCACATGCTGTACGAAAGGAATCCACAGAGCTTGAAAAACAATAAAGGCCACTTCAGTACCTGCTGTTCTGTTTTCCTCCGTTGTTCCACTCTCCACCAGAGCCCACTGAGCATCTCCATTAAGTTCAAGAGGAACCTAGACTTGTTAAGATGAGAGGACTTGGCTAGTCTCTGTTCCTGTCAACATCTTCCCAAGCACTGTTATTTTTAATGATATTTACTACTGATAATCCTATAATCTTGAGTGATAGAGTGAAATATGGGGATTTATTTATTTATTTCTGCAGTAACATTTATTTGACAACAATTCTGTGGACCAAACCTTGGGAGATGAGAGATCTAGTCAACAATTTATATCGAACTCCCATCAAGTGGCAGGCAGTGGTACTGCTGCGGACCCGTCCCCGTTCTTGCGGGCCATCCCTTTGAAACACCAAGTCTCCTCCCCTTCATTTACCTTTTACCTTAATTTATTAAGGTATTTAAACCATAACCATCTTATACATATTTAACTATAATCCCTTTCCATTGAGAGCCCACATATCTCTACTTGTTGCCATAATTGAGACTTGATGTTTAAGCATGTATTGCTTATGTTCAACCTATGAAGGAATAAGAAGAGATTTAAACCAAACAAGTTCATTTTCCTTTCTAAATCCAATAGGAAGCCTCTTTTTCCATTATTGAAAAATAGAAGCTGTAACTGCATAGGCCTCCAAGGATGTCCAAAGCCTCCATGGTCTCCATACTTGTTCTCCAAGATCATGAAAGACAATTGCATGGGAGGTTTTGCGAACCTTACACAAAAATCCTGAGCATGTTTTTTGGAAAAACAGAGAAACAGTGAAAGGAAAGAACATTTTTTTTCTTTCCTATTGTGTATGTCCATACATAAGATACCATCTACCCAGCCAACCTGAAAGAGCTGCTCCTTCCTGCATACACTGCAGGAGGGACACAGCCACCCTTGCTGAAGTGAAGCTACTGCAGGACTGCTCAACTCAGACCTCACAGGGCGTAAGAACCAGTGTGAAGCGCTGAACTTTTCTTCTTGATTACCAAAGTCCAGTTAAAAATCAACCAAATGCAGAGATATCTTTCTTTTACATAACTATCCTGGTTCCTGCAAATAAAATTCCATGATAAAAATTTTTTTTTTTCCCCCTCCGGCCTATAATTTCAGGACAAGCCATTCAACACCATTGCCCAACCCAGTCAAATGTTCTCTTCGTATCACAAATAACACCAAGTCCAGCTCCTCTTGCTTCACCAAAATACATTCAGTTCAATGTATATAAAGATTATATACATTATGTGAAGGCCACCTTCACATAATCGAGGCTGGCTGACACTGCTGTATTCACTGAAAGACCATAGTTGCCTTTGATATTACTGTTTTAGTAGATGCTATGAATAGGTTAACAAGAAAACAGACCTAGAGGTCCACAGTGATCTGGCTTCTTGATATATTGGTATCTTGGCAGCTTAATACATGTTTTCTAGAACACAACTGATAGCACATTCTAAAAAATAAGGGAACCATACGTGTTCTTTATTGGATATTTTTAAAATATTTGCCATACAGACACACAATCCTTTATAGTCCTTGCAGTTGACAATATTTTCCCTTTCATGCATCAACTTCTTGTAAATGCAACAAATTTTACCTGAAACTGCTTCCTCCGTGCTCCAAGATATGTATGTTGAGATACAGACAAGCTGACATGGAAATCCAGAAAAGCAAATTTAATAAATTACTTGCTCAGAGAACAATATCAACAATGTCTTAAGACCTGGAAAGTGCACTTCCTATGAGACACTCAAGGAGATAAGATTATTTATCTTACTGAAAAGCCAAATGATGAGTAATTACGAACTATAATTATAGAGGCAGTATGGAGATATACGATCACAGACAAAGGCAGGAGAGCTGATAGCCAGAGTCTTCAAATTTCAAGCTGCAAATATGGATAATAAAAAGCTGAACATCTAACCTGTAGTTAATATTCTGCCTCTCACGACTGGAGACAATTTTGAAGGCGCACCCTGAATACCCAATAGTCAGGAAACAAAGAGAAGAACCTAGCTTTTCTTACTAGAAATGGCAACTTTGTATTTTTTATAAATATATTTAAGCTTGTGTATATGCAATAATACATAAGCTTATGCTTCTGTGTGCTTGCTTTTATAGAATCCACATGGAGATTTGCTTCTCATAGAAAAGGGTCTTTTCTTTTAGCTAATACTATTTGCTAACCTTCCTTTTCACTATTTAGCATTGTAATTTCCCTCTTTCCCTTATACCTCCTCTGCAGATTGTGCTCACAAAAATCTCCCAAATCCTCGTCCCTGTTCACCCTTCCCAGTGCCCGCATCCTCCTTAACACAGAAGGACATGTGAATCAACCCATCAATGGGGCCCCTTCCCATGCGGGGACATCACCAGCCCCTAGAATACATTCAAGCATGTATTTTTAATTTGTGACTCTCACTGTGCTCCCACAGTCTGCCTGGCGGATTGACAGGTGCCCACACCAAGCGGCAGAGCTGGCACCGATCACGCTGCTGGTACCAGTTCCCCGCGCTGCCCGCAGGTGCTTGCGGCTCCCAGAGCACACGCTCCGTTCTGGGGAAGGAAAACCAACGTTTTCCATAAACCACAGCCTCTCCTCGGCAGGCTGCAGCTCTCTGCATAGAGCTGCTAACAATATCGCCGTATTTCTCCACCCCCTCCCCATGTTTTTCCCTTTTGTTAAACTCTCCGGCATTTGTTCTGGGATCTAATTAAGGTCCCTTATCGCCGCGGCGAGAGGAGGGCAAGGTCTAACAAAACAGCATTAATGAACTGATTGTTTTCACTGGGCACACGCAGAGTTGTAATCCTCCACACTGGTACATGTCCACATCTGAACACTAAAAAAATAAAAATAACAACAACAAAATCTGGTCTGTGGTGTTTTTATTTTTACAAGAGTTTAACTAGAAGCCCACATAAACCCAGCACAATCCAACGGCACATAAAAATTTATTTTTAATGGGAAATTCATTCTGATTAGGACGGCCAATTGCATTTTCTCTTCTACGAGCATGCAGGCGCTTTGCGTCTACCGCCTGAATCTCCTTCAGAGAGATGAGCTTCCTGTAAACTTCTTTAGTTGCGTGTAATCTTTTCAGGTAATTCAGAACATCTTCCCACTTTTTCTGGCTTATTAAATCTATTAACATAGCAGGATATTATTACGCAAGTACTGCTCATCTCCATTATGTGGCAGAATTAAGAGAGAGCTATCAGAACCCAAACCTGCCCTAATTCATCCTATTCTCGGTGTGAATTCAGATATCAGAAGCAAGATAACCTTTATGGACAAGCAGAGGAGAAGGGGGGAAGAGCACGTCCACCAGGGAAAGCGACGTTTATAGGCATTTTAGGTGAGTAAAGGAGAAGACATGGTATTTTTGTGCCCAGCTGGAATAAATTCGTCACTCCTCCCTATTTTCTTCCTCTTGATCTCTCCCTTCAATTTTAATCCAACTTTCAGTCACACTTGAGGATTTTAATACCACCTACAGTCGACCTAGATCAACACGCAGAAGGATGTCCTCCAAGAAACGTCTAGTTTAAATGCTACAGGATGCGTTCTTCCCAACTCTAGTGCCTCTTAGCTTAGGTTCAACTGGCTCCCCAGATGCTTTTTGAAGGAACTGCTAAAATAAGTCACTTTTTTGACAGGAAATCAATCCTGGCCAACAGTAATCGGCAGAAAGATCTCTCCACCTTTTGCTGGAAGAGAAATTTTCTACAGAGTTTCATGAACCTTTTAATTACTGAATGCCATAAAGAAGGACAGAAATCTTCATGGATGAAATTTCCAAAGTTTTTTTTTTTCAGCACTTAGAATATCTGATGCAAACTGTGTGGGACTTGCTCTAGAAAAGAGCTACAAGCAGTTGCCTGCTCCAAAAGGCTTCCACTAGAGTCTCAAAGACATTCATCCCTCAGGAACAGTGGCTACCATCCCTATCTCAGGGAATGAAGATAAGTGTAGTATTCCTTATCTCAAGATTTCATGCTCCATCTCCAAGTCTATCCTTCCTACACTTCCATTAGCCCGTTTCCTTCTCAACTTCCTCAAAAAGATGCAGTTAGCATAGCAAGATCTGCAAGAAAGGCTCCATTCCAAGCGCTGTCTTTAAGTTGACTTCAGGGAGCATCATCACCAACACGTCCCTGAGATCCACAGACTTTGCTCTGTGGGGAAAGTCACGACCCTGAAGTTTCATCAGCGCAAGATTTTTGCCTCCTGTTCACATTTGGTAGTAACAACACACATACTGAAAATCTGAGTTTCTAATAGAGGATAAAATATAGTGATTTATTAAAAGTCTCTATACTGGAAGAGTAAAAGAGATGCCACAGGAATAATACAAAAGAGGTGATACTAACAGGTCAGAAATACTTCTGTTAGAAGAAATTGAAAAGTTTTCAAAGCAATAGTTACATCACCCATTTCCAGCTTAAACTTTGGAGGCACTAACTGGTGTTTGTAACGTGTTCTTTACAAGAGTGCTCAGCCTAATTTTAATTTTGGCACAACTGTAGCACGGCTACTTCTCATAAGAAAGTACAGTTAACGGATAACTTTTCAAAATGAAAATGAAATAAATGAAATTCAGAATAAGGCTCATTAGTCTACAAAACAGTTGATCAAATAGTCATTTTCTGGATCAAGTTCTCCTCGAATACCAATCCACTTAAGCTCCCAAATGCCACACAATTATAACTTTGGCCTCTCGGCTTTATTCAGCCAGGGTACTTCAAATTCCAAGCCCGATCCTTACCCAGACCCCCTCCATATACACTCCAAAAGTAAAGCAAACAATGCAGATGAAGTAGTAAACAGATTTGTAATGAGTGTTACTTGTCCTTGTCGACCGACTGTGCTCCGATGAATAACGCTGTAAAGCGGATCGCATCGCCCACCAACTACGATCACAGTCTTCCCAAGTCCAAAAGCCACGTGCTCCTCCAATTAATTGCTCCAAACTAATTGTCAGATGTAATTTTCAGTCAGCAGTTTCTTCGTGCCTTCCTCCTCCTTAATATATTCTGCTCGCACGCATTCCCTACAGCACCTGACTTGCTCAGCAATCTTGCTCCCTTCCTTACACATCCATGCATTATGTCTTAGACCTAATCTCTCCGTACAGCTTTTGAGCAGAGCTCTTGCAGGCAGCTGACATTTAAATAAGTTGGGTATTGACTTTCCTCGGCTGTACCTTAAGTCCTTCTCGTTTTCCTTATGTTCATATTCCTATTCAGCTCCGCAGAGCTATTTCCGAGAATAACGGAAGCAGAGCTTGACTGATAATCAATAAATACCTTTACCCTGCGATTCCTCCGACACCCAGCACAGGAGCTTCCCCTCTCCTCCTCACCTGCATATTCGCTCTTTTGGATAAGCTTATAAAGGCAGAAGGTGGTTTTTCCAAATCCGCAGCGTGGTTCCAGACAACGCTAAGCCCATGAACTTTCCTTTAACTCACATTAAACTGATACAACTTTTAATTAAAAAAGTAATTTTGAAAAACTGCTTGTGCAGTGCGCAAGGTGATGTGCAGACAGCATCACTGATCCCTGGAGTTCTGCAGCCTTGAGTTTAATAAACTGAATTTCCAAAAGTAAACACAGCTTGCATCAGCACGAACCTTCTATTTTAGACAAGTATTTTTCATTTATTTCTTTTTAGCCAAAAGAGTACCTTTTCAGAGTGGTATCTCCCCTACAAAACATTACACGGATTTCACTGGACACAAGAAAGGGAGGATCCTGCAATATCCTTAAGAGGTTTTGTGCAACTACTAGCAAAAGAAACCTTGCCTTTAATAGCGTGAGGCAGGTAGATAAGATGCCCTCAATCATATCAAAGATCGTGGTATTGACACCCAGCTCCAGCAGGGCTCTAATAACAAAAGGCCATTAAAGCCTGGCTGGGGAAGTCGAGCCCAAAGTCACTGCCCCGGCTTTCTGACTGAAGAAAACATCAGGCCCAAGGACTTGGATAAAATTTATACCTGAGATGGAGTGTAATCCTGCAATCACCCTGCAGCTCCAGCCCGCTACGACTATAATTTAAGGTTTATTTTGCTTAATTTATTATTTCCTCTAGTAGATAATCCAGCAGGGGAGAAGGGAGGGCAAAGGGGAGCCCAAAAGCAAAACTCAAAATATTCTGCTCCAGGCAGAAACAAATCCAAAATATTTTCAGGTTTTCTTTTGTTTGGTTTCATAACTGTTCACATGTTCTTTCTCTAAGTAATTCTAAATAAATGATTCACATCATCTTTAATGGATCAGGAGTTCAAAAGGATGTTTAATGAAAGTGGCTGTTATTCTCCCTTCTCCTTGCATGCAGTTGCCCTGTTACCCCACACATACGTGTAGGCACCGGCACGCACGGGATGAGAGCGGGATTTGGGGTCCATCTCCTGCCCACCCACCTAGCAGCTCATTCACCTCTCTTTGAACCAGTTTGCTGCTCTGTATCATAGGGACAAGTGGGTTGTGTGGCTCATGTGTTGTTTGTAAAACAAACTCTTGGAGACACCACCAATCCAATTCAATTATAATACATATAAATACACTATTTACCACCTTCATCTTTACCTATTTTGCATTAAAAACATTTTAACACTTTTGATATCATTAGAAACGCCAAAAGGAGAAGACTCTATTTTCAGTAAGAAACTGCAGGGCTGCATACAATGTTTTCTACCATTGAACCCCCAAATAATTCTAGCTGTATTTCCTCAGTGAAACCTTTACAAGGCTGCTTTGAGAGCTCTGTTTTCAGTTGCAATAATATAAATACTTAAATATTCAGTGCTACCCATGCCGAGTGATGGATTGCACCTTTAGTTTCTTTTAATCCCCAGCACTATTTCTGTTTCTCCTGTGAAACTTAACTTTGGACAACATCTTATCGTACACTTTCAGACTAGCTCTCAGTTGAACAGAATACTGGAGCATCTGCTTGAGCTTTAAGCATACTAATACTTTATTAGACTTCTGATGCAAGGTCCCCAAGAACGTATACAACACAAACTCCAAACGACACTCCACTAATTCTTTACCCACGAGCTCCACGCTGCAGATCAGCCTTCCAGAGATGGTCTAGTTCCAGCTGTAAGGAACCTTTCACACTTCCTCTAAAACTAATGGGCTCCATGCACTCAGCTCTGCAGAGCATAAATTCTTTTCCTCCCTTGCTCTTTTTAAATATATCAGGCACTGTTACAAAAAATAACATCTGTGCCACAGTTATGCAATGAGCAGCATGATCGCCATTATCTCAGACACGATGAAGAACGACTGAATTTAAAGAAAAGGCACCTCAAACCTTGAAATCAGGGACGGGTCCAACACGGCCCCTTGCTTACCTGAAGCCCCTGCCATGGGGAGGGCAGGGCCTTGGGCTTTGCTGCCCACCCTCACTGACGCCTCGTGGCTGTTAACCACGAGCTGCAACACCCCAGCTCTGAACCACACGAGCAGCCTGGATCTGCCTGGCAAGGGCTTAAACAGCCTTAATTCTTCATTAAGATGATGAAGCAGCCCAAAGCGTTTTTAGCATGTGTTTTATCGGAGTATACAGTATTTTCTTGCAAAGTTTGCAAAGCTCTTTCCACAAATATAGGTCAGCAGAGCTAAGCGCTGGTTTTGCCTCAACTCCTACTTTAAATGCATAAAGAATCTCATTTTTAGGGAGCAGAATGAAAGGAATGGGCTATTTCATGCTATTATGTACCCAGTCAAGGATCTCAAAGGGTTTGTTTGGGCTTTAAAAACAAAACAAAAAAGCTTTGGCATTTGTCAGACTAAAACCATTTTTCTTGGGTTTTTACACAACTATCCCTTCCAGATTTGAATAAATAACATCAAACAAATTCTTTTGACTTCCATTACCATGAAATGCACAGAAGTCGTTCAAGGAGAGCAAAAACAGGGCAGGAGAACATTTGTTAGCCAGGGCCTGAGCAGAGCACCCTGCATGCCCAGGGCTTGCGACTGCTCCAAAAGCCTCTTGTCATCCGAGCGACCATCTCGCGTAAGGGGAAGAAACTCGAGGTGGCCACAAAGAACAAGTTTAGGGGCAAATAATTCAGGCCATCACTTTATTTGCAAGCATATGGGGGACGCGGATTGAGGGCATTAACAAAATAACAAAACCACTGCGTAAAAAGCAAGCTGCAGGTCTAGGCTTCGCCTTGACCCCTGTTCACTCCCGCTGGCAAATTTGGATGTGTTTTAACCCACTCCCTTCAGCAAATTCCCAGCCGAAGGCTGTTCAGCACAGCCCTACGTGCCCTCGCATCGCAGGGCCGCTCTGGCAACGCAGGGGGAGAGCCCATAGGGTAGTGACAGCAACAGATTTTACATATTTTGTGTTTGCTATAGGTTGTAATGGAAAAACTAACCCCTGTGGTGTCACATGAAATTTAAGGCACCGCACAATCATTAAGCATTTCAAACAAGGTGTTTGTGCTCCACCATGCACAAATTTATCGATCAGGCTATACCACGTTGTGCAAACAGCTGCAAAGCACAGTTTTTACAGTGTTTCCCTCTTCTTGCCACCATCAACACTGCCATTTCACACATATTAACATCACGTTAACAACATCCTTGCAGCACATCCTACCCTTCAAGGCATCGTCTTCCTCCACTCCTAGCTCTCCAGTTGACTTCCAGAGGTTGGGCTTGAACGCCCAAGTTCAAGTCTACACTTGGCTTTTCCATTCAGGGTTCCCACTGCAGAACTTAACTCCCAAACATGAACCACGTGCAGTGGTTGAAGAGTTAGTTCACAACACTGCCAAATACATCTTCAGCGAACCTTTAGGAAGGAGCCTAACCCTGAACTACTGCCAGCGAATCTTTAATCTCCCCTAGTATTTAAGGAGAGGCAAAGCAAACTGAACTACACCAGCACATTTAACGTGCCGTCAGACTGTACATACAAAGGTGAGCCACAGTAAACCAGAAAGGAAGGATGTAGCTAATGACAAAAAGAAAAGGTTTTGCAGAGATCAGAGATCAGCAAGTCCGTAATCAGTTACCACGTTACAGTCAACACATCAGGCACAAACCAACTCCACGTTCCGATTTGCACTGTGACTAACACTCATCCTTCCTCCAGAAACGGGAATGCTTCGAGAGAGTAAAGCCAGCACTATCTCTGCTGTACGTGGAGCACATAGGGAAGCAATCTGTATGGAATAAGGACAAATGGAAGCAGGATGGGGACAAAAGCTTGGTGCTGTATCCCAACATGAACTACAAACTTAGGGAAACCTGAAAGACAACTTTGTGTTCCTCCTGCAGCAAAAAGCTCTGAGACTGAACGACCAAACTGATCAAAAAATTCACCCTTTCAATACAGAGACCTCTTGGAATTACAACAAATTCCCATTTTAAAAGACTGGTATTTCTAACAACCATGACAAGGGAAAGACCAGGTCAAACTGAGAAAGCAACAGGGAAGGAATTAACAGAAATGAAAGAAAGAAACAGGCGCAGTAAACCAAACCAGATTTACTGCAGTACAAAAGCTCCATCAAACAATAGCCTAAGCAACAAATAAGATAATTAAGCAAACGAAGGTTACAGGGTGAGATTATTTTTTCCGTAGGAGGTTTCGGCTAAGGTTCCTCTGTATGTGCCCTGCCCAAGAGGATCAACCACCCGATTCCCGCACACCTTGCGGCACATGGAGCTCCTCAATCCCAACATACCTTAACCATGGTGCTGGCATCACAGCCTGCTGTATTTTTGCCCAAGTTGGCATAGTCTACCTGATGCATTTCATAATTAATATAATATGCGCGAGATAAACCACTATACGGACAGATGAGCTTGATGTAGAGACATCTGTAGATACAGACATAAACAAACCATGGGAAATCACTGCATCTTGCTCCCTACAGAGGCAGCGGTGTCAAGATGATAGGGATTTGCTCGTTTGCTTTAATACGAACTGAAAAATTGTAGCCAACAGCAGACTTCCCATTCTGCTCTTCCAGAAAATTCCACCCAGCACTCCAGATTAAAGGCACAGCAATCAATCAAATAAGTCCTTGGCATAAAGTATTCCATTTGCAGCAAGAACAAGCCCACTCCAACAATTTTGCTCACATCAACAACAACAACAGCCTTCCTGGAAAAAGAAAACTTGCATTTGTACCCTAGGTACAGCCAAGAATATCCAACATTTCATTCCCAAACCAACAAGAAATGCCGCCGAGGAGCCATTTGTATTCCCACCAAAATACCGGCCTGAACTTCCAATTCATTTCCGAGCTTTAAAACGGGACCTTGCAGCTGCAGCCGAGACCGCTGCCAGCTGACCACGCAGACACCCCAGTCGCTTCGCCTTGGGTAAGTTCCCACCACCACTCGTTTCCTTGCAACGGTTAAATATTTCTCTAAAGTTATTCAATAACTACGAAGGTCAAGTATGGTCCCAACTGGAAAAACTCCACTTGCAAAGAAGCACCTTTAAAAGCTGCCCATGCTTCCCGCTACAGGCCACAGGGTAAGGCATTAATCAGAGGAGAAAACGGCAGTAAAAGCACGACGGAGGACACGTACCTGGTCTATACGGAGCAGCCAATGCTTGGGGAGAAACCGGCTCATCCAGCTAGAGACCTGAAAATCCTGAAAATTGGGGCCAATGAAAAGGATGGGAAATAACTTTTTTTTTTTTTTTTGGATGTATAAAACTTATAGTTTCAGCTAAAATACTAAAAATTAAAAAAAGAGCTTCAGTGGCACTTCTGAAGAATAAGAAAAAGGCTTTGGAAGCTTTAGATTTGAAGCTTCACAAGCTTCTTATGAAAAATGCAAGCTTTGAAAAACTTCTGAAGATTTAATATTCTTACTTTGGGCTCTTCTACTGCCAACGGACTATGGATGCTGTAACTAATAAAAAATAATTAATACCAATAAACAGGCATTTCATAAGGCCCCAGCTTCCCTTCTCCATCAAAGACTCAAGTCATTCATTGGTACATTGTGCAGGAAGCAAAATCCATAGAGTCCGTGGTCTTCACATTCGGCTACGTTCTGCCCTGTAACTCACAATGAGAAGTCCTTCCGAGAGCACAGAACTCCCGAGCGTGGGGACAGGAGGGGATTTTTAAGCACGCTGCTCCAAGGGTGACTCTTGAGCACGGCACGGACGTTACGGACAAGAGGACAGGGCAAGGGTTGGGATTTCGTGCAGCAGCCTGTCAGAACGGCCAGGCCTGGCGCAAGCGACGAAGCGGCCAGATGGTTTTTGAGCAGCGCTCGGCACGGGGCAGCACCTCGTGGTTCACCGAGCCGCCTCTTGGCGCTCCTGAAAGTCTCGCCAGGTCCTGCAAGGCTCACAGTACGAGCTGATTGCTTTGATAATGTTGGGTCGCAAGTCTGAATATCCTCAAAAATATAACCTGAGGTCGGCCACCGTCTCGGCAACCAAGGAAACGCACTGTCATGATGCCTGGGTTTTAGCTCGTGTAAAGGTCCTTATCTGGGTGGGGGAAACAGAAAATGGCTCAAATGTTCTATCTGAGAATAAAAACTCTGCTCTCACACACACTGAACAGCTTCAGACAGTAACACCAAACACCACAAAGCAGTAAAGACAACCTTCACGTGCTGAAACAGCCACCCGTGCACAGCTAAGTGTCCTGCATAACCAGGTGTCCACAAAGAGGTTCTGCACAAGCACAGAGAAAAAGCTGACAAATTGGCAATAAACCCGAACGCTGGGCCACGCTACAACCTCTGTCATTCCTGCCAACGGCAGCTCCGGAACGAAGCCTGGAATTTGCAGAGCTGTGTAACGTGACAGGCACAAGTCAGACCTCAAGCTCTCCCAGACTCAGGGCAGAGACAAAAGCTTCGGTCTCGTCTAGGGATAACGAAGCTATTTGCAAAAACAGGAGCACCGGGAATGATAATGGCAATTCATGCAGGTGTGAGGGCTGACTCAATAAATGGATGAACTGGGGTCATTTCCAAGTAATTCCAGGCCTTGCAGCCCAGCACGCTGTGGTCATACTTGCCCCAGGCACAATAGCGAGACACTCAGAAAAGAAGATCAATCAGAGACTTCTAGTGGGCACATTCATCCATATTACAAAGATATTGGTATAATCAAAAGAGGAAAAGAGGAAAAAAAAACCAACAAAAAAAAAAAAGAGAAATATAAGATTAGTAAAAGGGAAAAATCAGCCAGCAGAACTTTCTGTGGTGGGAGAGCCCTGAGACAAGGCCTCAGACAAACTAAACAAATAGCGCATTTTGTACCCAAAAGTGTTTCCCGAGCCCTGCTAAAGCCAAACCAGGGCGAGAGCATGAGCTCACATCGCGGGGCTGAAGTCACCTTCTAAATATTTAAAGGTCAGAAGAAGCCTCTGCCTGGGTTAATAATCCCCCACGAGGGCCGTCGCGCAGCGTCCCCCGGCTCAGGGCCCTCCCGTGACAGGAGGGCACTGGGTTACAGCCCTATATTATTCACAGGGCTGACGTAACGATGCAGACACAGCCGGCTCGGATGTATCTGTGTTTAGAGACTGCACAATCATCCTGCGAAAGGCTATATTCAAACACCCTCTGTATACAAGAAATTCTAGAGATTTAAAGTTTTAACACGAGCTAACAAACGCCAGGGATGAAAGAAATCCCAGGATGAAAGATCTCCATGACACCTGCTTTGAATAAAAAGACATTGCTACAAAAATATCAGAGACCTGCTGGTCTAGAGCCTTTGCAACATGTCATTCCCCAGACATCAATTTGCAGCAAAGGCGCAGAAAAGCAGCGTTGGGCAGATTGCACCGTTCCCCTCGCCCAGCAAACCCAACCCACCCCACACTGCCGCCCAGAGCACTGCTGAGCCCCAGCAAGCTCATCTCACAGCTCGGATCCTCACGACCTGTGATCTCGGAACCTCACCGCTTCCTACACAACAACGTAACACGTTATAACTATTTAATATCCGCACTGGGATGGCGCACGGTAGCCCTACAAGTCAAGAAGGGCTGGGACTCAAGAGGCCCCACACACAGGTAAGCGGATGGGGCAGGTCCCTCTTGCAGGACAAGCTGAGTCCCTGCATGGGAGACTAAAAGCGGGTGCCCGCAGCTAATGTGAAGGAAAAAGGGACAAACAAGATCCCAGCGCACGGTGCCTCGCTCGGGCTTACGCCACATGGCTCATTTACTCACTGCTGGCAGCTTCCACACAGCCAGGCTTGTGGAGCACCTGACTGTACACATAGGTAATGATTATAAAGGCAACTCAAGCAGGGCTGAAAGTACACAAAGATCCAGCATGGAGAAAAACAGAAAATAAAACAACGATGAAAAGTGCAGCCGTCTCCCAGGTGAAAGTGCCAAATCTGGCATGTAACAGGTGGATTATATTAACGTCATTTTACTCCTTGATCTCCAAAAAATATGTATTTTTTAAATTCCCTCACATATCCCAAACTGTCATTACGAAGAAGCGACTACAATTTCGCTACGTTTGGCACTCAGGGCTGACCACAGAACCAGCTCCTGCAGCACCTGGGCGGCTTCCGCGCGCGCTGGAACGGCCAGGACAAGGTCCGCGGAGTTTCTGGTTCATCTCTCTCAATTCTGCCCAAGAAAGAGGTGATTTCCCAGCACTGCTTCTTGCTTGTTTGCTTGCGATGGGGCATAAACTTTGAGGGCATCCTTCGCTGTTTGTTTGGCTTGGGGAAACCAGCACGGTTGGTCTGGTGGCATCATGCTTCGATTACAATGGAAAAGCCTTATTGTTCTGCTGCACTTTCTAAGGATGGTTGCATCCCAGACCTTGGATGGAAAACTCAACAAGATTCCAACATTCAGGGACACCCTATCCCCTCATAAATGTTTTGCAAACATATATAATCCCTCTCACATTGCTCTTTCCAAGCACAGGAAGGAAAGAGAAGAGATGCACAACCAATTGACCACAAAAACACCCACTAGGCACCATCATCTCCAGAGAGAAGGACACTGTCAAAACACTGCCCTATATATCAGCATATTTACAGCCCCCGTACCAGCTTCTCCAGTTAAAAAACAGATTGCTGCCGATGGATTTTATCTGCAAGAGACTCTGCACAATTCAGAACTAAACGGGCTGCCTGAGCCTCTACGCCAGCGGGCAAGAGCACATAAAAAATAAACAAAACCCACCGCCACCTCCGGCCACCCCAAAACCAGGGCACGCCGGTGAGGGGCGCGAGGGCAGGCGAGGGAAAACAACTGGGGAAACGAGCGGTCGCTCCCCTTTTCTGCCTCGCTTTTATTTCTGCTGCACGTAGTGGCACTTGAACTGGCTCTCTTTATTTCCAGCCGGATGTACGCTCGCAAAGATACTGTACCGCTGTGCAGGCCAAGCAGCCACTCTCTTTCTTCCCTTCGTTAGAAGCTTTTGGGAAAATAATTATTCACCAGAACTGCCATCACGAACGGAGAAAGCTAAATCAATGTAGCTTTGTATGGGCCATTGCCACCGCAAAGCAAATACTCAATCAAGACATGGATCAGTGAGAATTTTATCACTAGCGATCCTTATGCACATCTTTGTGTATTTTTAATATCCATCTTATCCCTCGGCGCGTCCCCTCCTTCCCTGCGCCCCATCCTCTGCAGTTTTCTCTCCAGCTATAGGGCTTGGCCATCAGATCCAGTGAAAACATCCTAAATACACAACCAGGTTTATTCCCTTAAAAAAAAAAATAAAGCATCGGTGCATGGCAGATTTATTCACTGAACAGGTTGATTTATTTAACGGACTTGACACGCATCAAACCCCACTACGGGCTTACATAATTGTTACCCATTTAACACGGCTCTTTTGTCAAATATCGGCTAAAAAACCGGGGGGGAAGCACAAAGCGGGGCCCCGCTCGCCGCGCGGCCCTCGCGGCG
>JAVCKT010023411.1:0-10194 GCA_032273925.1 Rhynchotus rufescens
AGGAAGGAAGGAAGGAAGGAAGGAAGGAAGGAAGGAAGGAAGGAAGGAAGGAAGGAAGGAAGGAAGGAAGGAAAAGTCTACACCAGTAGATTACTACAATAGAAAGACAATCAAACTGATGAGGTGTACTGTAAGTTAGTTCAGAAGGGTTACGCACCCAGGCATAACTAATACAGAGCAGAATGCATATAGGTCAGCAGGTAACATGCTGAATCTGAAGAATAAGTGTACCATCCTTCTCTGGGCATTATGGTATTGAAGAGTGACAAAAAAAATGGAAGGCCATCTAGTGTCTCTGAAGAGAAATACAAGATATTTAATTGCTTCAAATGTATGAATCTGATGGTCAGTTCTACAACAGCTAAAAAAAAAATTTTAAAAATCCCAAGTATTGACTTTTGTTTCAAAATAAACTGATCATCACCACCTCCAGAACATCACTGACATTTTGCAGGGAAATTGTATTCAATTTAGCTGTCACAAGTATAAGAGACTTTGTACTGAAAATTGATGGAAGAGAGTATTACAAGAAGGAATGCACATATAAAAAGCAAAACAAGTGAAACTGATGTCACTGTGAGACTTTGGAAACTAACATTAAAATGTCAAGATGCAATGAAATATAACTTTGCTAATAAGAAATCAGTAAGACAGTTATCAAAACTAAGTGAGGAAAGACAAATTCATGCAGTCACTATATAGCCGCAGTGGAAATGTATTTACTGTAAATGTGCTCTGAGACTCAAAGTTTGCTCATTTTATCACTGTGACAAATATGCATGAATATATAAACAGATTGTATCTATTATGTCCTTAATTTCTTTTCAGTAAACACACATACACACACAAATCCTCTCATACACTGTAAAACCAGAAGAAACATTTCTCATAATATGTTCATACTTTACCAAATACTCATTTACAGTAAGTTCATTTTTGCTGCAAAACTATACACTATTTACTTCAGAAGTGCTAGGAGGCAAACAAATTACCTTAGCATTTATCTGAGATTATACACCAGGCTAATAGCTAGAGCATCCTTATATTTAAATTAAGGATTTAAAGTTTACAGCTCCAGGCCTAGGCTCATGTATAAAAATTCTGTTAAAAAGTAGAACTGATTTGTAATTTGACTAATGAACTCATAATGGGATTTATAATGTTTGTAAAAATTTGTTTTTCACATTTTATTCTAAATAATAGCAACAACAACAAAGTGGATTCATTAATCAGTGCCAGAATTTATTGTTAAGGCTATAAATAACTTTTTTTTTTTAACTTTTTATTCTGTTCTTTTTTTTACTTTTTAGTCTATTCTGTATAAGCTAGTTCAGGCTGTAACCAGTTTTATGAGTGGCACAGCACAACAAAATTTAAAGACAAGAGGTCTGCATGACTGAAGCCATGTTTAAGTGTTATTTTCCTCGTTACATTGCACCGGCAGAGATTCTTACAGCTCACACTGTAAGATTTTTATGCCACTAATTTAAGCAGCTTATAGACACTGAGTGCAATAGTGCCTGTCTTTACGCTGTCTTGGCTTCCCTACACCAGTGGATTCTCTGCCTGTTCAGCCCTCTCTGCTTTCTTCCACGAGCTGTAAAGATCAAATCCATCAGTCACAACTCTGTTCTCTTCAAAGCCTGAAAGCAATCACTCAAGCAGACAAAAGACCAATAGCAGTGGTTTGATCAATGCATCAAATGGTATTGCCCCAAGGTTTTCCTATGCTAGAGAGTCTAGAGGACTCTCCTGAAAGTCCAGGAGTCTCAAGGTGACTTGGCAAAGCAGTAGGAGAACTGGTCTAAGACTGGCCTCACATGAGGACACCTCCTTCTGGACTCTATGGTCAATGCTATATGACCAGGCACAGGCTGTCCACCAAAGCATCACTTTCAGTACTTTTCTGGTGCTTCTGAATAGAGCTCCCAAGGAGAAGAGTCCTACTGGACTGGAGATTTTTGGCCTTCTTAGGCTGACAAGTTAGCAAATGCAGAATTTAGCAAACTAGCCCAGACATAGTATGGACAGACATAATGCTCTAGCAACCATCGTATCACACCAAACCCTGGGAGAGCTGGAATTGTGCTGGGGTCAACACCTCTCCCCAAAACAAGACTGCCAGGATTCCTGCTATGTACGTTGAATTTCAGATGATATCTGGAAAATTCCAAGCTTTGGAACTCCCTGCAAATTATAGGGCCATCAGACAATTTATTCTGGTCACATAGATGTTTCAAGGTCATTTCAACTAGCATTTGGACATCCCTGTTATTTTCATCCTATCTAACCATACTATCTAACCATAGAAAGATCTTACTATTCTGGATATATTTCAAACTCCTGGTAAAGAATAATAATCTTAACATATTGAGGTTTATAACCTCTATATATGATGCTTTGTCTAGCATAAAAAACAGAGGAGTTACATCCTTTTACTCCTGACCCAGTGGAGCTCAGAAATTTCTCAAGAATTTCGGAGATGTTTTGGATTTGAACTTCCAAGGCTGTTTTCTATCTGGATTTCTATCCGGATTTCCGGATTCTGGATTTCTGGATTTCTATCTGACAGCAGATAATAAGAATAGATTTACAAGTCTGTACATTGGTCTCTTCCAACACAGTAAAAGTATTTTTTAATTCAGGAGACAAGTGAATTGTTCAGTTCAGATATGCTTCAAGGTCATTTAAACTAGCATTTGGATATTTATGTAATAACAGCAGTGACCCATGCAGCAGCTGCCCATACAAATGGTCAGGCAGGCTGGTGTCTTCCAATATCAACATCTAGCCCATCTTTGACATAGTCCCTTCAAAGTACCACTCCAGCTCTGTGGAAAAAAAAAACTATCAGTGCCTCTCACAACACTGTAGGCAGCAGTGATTCCAACTAATTCCTTCCCTAGCACTAGACTTCTTTGAAGCAAGCAAATCACAACTGAATCCAATTGCTGGCACAACTTCTGAAGTTGTACTATCACTTTCCCTGAGCTATTTATACATCAGGACATTCTTCAGTACTAATGCCTTGATGTTCTTCACTTCCCTTTGATCATGTTTTAATGAAATAGTTCCTTGTTTGACATAACTACTTTATCATGAAATCATCAGCGTGTGGAAAAAGGCAAAAGCTCCAAAGACTTAACTAGTAAGGCACATCTCAATGTGCACACAGACAGAAGGGGAAAATAGCAAAATAAACTATGTTTGCACTATTTGCATGATAGTAAGCTCATATTTATCTATGGATACACACAGGAATTACTACATGGCATGCTATTCTTTTAACCTGTTATACTTACTGTCAAGAGCTTTGGGGAGGGGAGTTTGTTTGTTTGTTTGTTTGTTTTGTGAGATTATCAAGCCTAGCTTCAGTAGAGAGCGAAAAGAGCGTATTTGTGACTCACAGAGAAAAGAGATGACAAACAAACAAGTCAGATATTTGCTGGAAATTTGATATTTCCAAAGGCAGTACAGGGCTTTCAATGTTTATTGATTGCCTAGAGCTTCACGTTTACTTTTCTCATGTGACAACTGCTCCACTGCACAGCAACAAATCTTAAAATTTTGAAGAATGTCACAGAAATAAAATGCTATTCAGAAATTATTGTAATTACATACAATACAAAATTTTACAGCCACACCAGGCAAAATGATAATGTAGCCATATATTCACATAAGAACTAATCCACATTGCAAACTTTTTATTAGCACTTTTGGAAGCAGGAAAACATTTGTATTTAATTGCACAGGTGAAGCTCAATTACTATACATTTCTTATCTCCTTGTCCATGCATTCACAGGATTAAAGTTATTTACATGCAACTACTGGACTGGAAATTCAAACAGGGATGAAGCACAACTGTTATGTGATTCATGGCCTCTTATAAAAACAGATGTGCAAGTCAAAACTTCGTGAAGAGAGGATTTTGACTCCTTACACCTACTAAAAAGAACAAAAAAACAACAACAAAACCTTGCAAACTTGATTTTAAGAAATTGCTCAGTTTGCTTCCAAGTTGGACAAATAAGTCAGGATATAAACTTTTTTTTCACAGAATGAAGATTTCTGCAATGTTAAAGCTTAGAAGACCTATCTGACACTGGATGGAAATGGATGGAAGTGCAGCAATGCTTTCTAGGGTTGGTCATTTGGGGTTTCATGTCTTTCCTACTCTTCCATTTGGGATGGGCTCTCTCAGCATCCTTTAAAAAAATCACCATCTCAGCCAGAAAGCAGGAAATGCATTGTAAAGTGTATAATGGGATCAACAAATCTAGTCATTGGAAATTGTTCACAGGAATCACCTGCAGAAAACTATGCTTTTTCTTGCCTAATCTGCCTCTCTGATTCTTGCATTTTTGATTTTACGGGGTTTCACCTTCAAGAGAATAAAGATAAAATAAACCAAAGACATTTCTTGAGTTAGTGTTTATGACATGTCTTTGGGATGCGCTGTCCCCTATCCTTGCCAAAGTATGTAAAGCACTTTAGATGACTAACCTGTGTCAACAGTTATCCCCAGAAAAAGGCTGGTAGATGAATACTGAGTGGCAGGAGGCACTTTACAAGCCATGTATCCCAAGCCATGGAAAGGCCAAGACGTTCTTTGGAGACTGCCTTAGCTACTTAAAGGAGATAGGGCAATGCCTTGATTAGATACCTTGAATCTCCCTTTGCCAGCCTCACAAGTCCACTGACTCTTTAGGGAATTTAAAAGGTTTTTTTCAAGGTGGACAGCACTGATTCCCCCTGTCAACAGTCTGACACCTAACTGAACAACCTAAATTACACCTCTTGTACAAAGAGGAAGATGAAGCTCTAACAGAATAAATAATTCTTTCTAAGGTTCTCTCTTAGCAGCATTGCTAATAGTCATGCCAGCTTCAACTTGGATAGGAAAGAGAGCATATTATCTAGATTAATGAGAGGGAGTCTGACATGCTAATTACTAGCAGGCAAATGACGCCTCAAATCAGTTACACGAGTCAGAGGGCAAGACAATAACATAATGAGCTAACAAAGACTATGGAGAAGAAAATAGAGCAAATGTCGATGAAATTATATGCCTCTGTCACACTTTTCATTTCTAATAAAGATCATATATTACTACAAAAATTGGCATTTGTCTTTCTTAAATTTTTCCACGCAACTTGTTGGAGATCTACATTCAGCATGTGCGTAGAGATTTCATCAGTCGTACTTTCAGTGTTTTTTGATAATTTCTAGAATACTACATACTGCAACTTTTCTTTAAGAACACTAACTAAAGAGCTTTGTACTGGAAATGAATGAGTTGTATTTAGAAAGAAATCCTAGCTGAATATCACACAACATCTGACATCAGAAGAGAGCTCCGGAAAACTTTAGTCCAACACCTCTGTTCAAGATGGAGCTGAGCAGTTTGCTCAAGGCTATGTCCAATTAGGTTTTGAATGTCTCCAGGGTTGGAGACTCTACAACCTATCTGCTCCAGTATGCAACCATTCTCATAGAAAAGAGAGGGGGGAAAAAAAAAAAAAGCCTATTTTTTTCACTAAGCATCACTGAAAAGAATCTGCCTGCACCTCCTTTACATTTCCCCAAGTATTAATGTGCCCAGATGGGATACCTGAAGCTTTCCCTGCACCGGACTAGAAGCTCTCAGCCTCTCCTTATATGACAGATGCCTCAGTTCCTCCATCGTTGTAGTGTATTGTCCTGTCGTTGGATTCACTCTTGTATGCCCATGTCTCTCTTGTACTAGAGAGCCCAGAACTGGGCACAGCGCTCCAGATGTGGCCTCACTATAGCTTAGTAGAGGGAAAGTATTACCTTTGTCCACCTGCTGGCAATGCTCTACCTAAAGCAGCCCAGGATGCCAGGAACCAAGGGCACATTGCTGGATCATGGTCAACTTGTAGTCCGACAGGACTCCCATGGCCTTCTCTGCAGAGCTGCTTTGCAGGAGGTCAGCTCCCACTCTGTACAGGTGCATGGGATTCTTCCTTCATAAATGCAGGACTTTGTGTTTCCCATTTCTGAATTTTATGACATGCCTATCTAGCCATTTGTCCAGCCTGTCGAGGTTCCTCTGAATGGCAGCAGAGCATCTCTGGTGAATAAAATACTCTTACCAGTTTTGTATTTCCTGCACAAACAGAAACAAATATCAAGAACAGCACAAAATTTCTTTCTTTGACAAATTACCTTGATTAGTGAAGAGGGGGAAAAGCATCAGATGCAATGTACCTTGACTTTGATAAAATTTCTGACATTGCACCTTACCACATTATCATACACAAATGCAGAAATATAATCTAGCTTTATCATTATGAAAGTAGAAAAATTAGATAATTCTCAGAATAGTCCAATTTGAACATGACTGCTCCTGAAATAGTCGCTAATGTATGTATGTATGGTTGGAGACTTCAACCAGGCCCAAATGATTTTTTTTCCCATAAACAAAATGACAAGAGAGATACTAGTGTTGCTATGAAGCAACACTATTAAGATGAAATCTATTATGATGGCTTTGTGCGGAGCTCTGGATGCACAAGAAGCCATTTTGGCCAAATATTTCAAATTTAGGGGCAATTTTTACTCCTAGTCCTTTCAGCACAGCATTCCAGCTTCCACTGCTCCTGCAGTTCCTCTTACTGGCTGAAGTCTCTGGCTCATTCATTGTTCTGCAGAAGACAAATATGTGTAAATATTTGAAGAATCAGGCCTTGGTTTGTAAAATCATTCACCTAAAATGATTCATACGGATAAGGAAATTTTTGAAATACGAAGTTAAACAGTTTACGTATTCAGAAGAAGTATTCACTGTCACCTTTTCCAATGTCATGCCACCGTATCACCCAAATTGGGCAGCCTTGTTGTATGTCATATATGCTCAGACTTTCAAGTACTACTGGCTTTCCCTTTGCTCGCTTTACTCAACATTTCTTACTCCTTGTGCCACTTACTGTGCCAGAGCAAAAAGCAACAGCACAGAGCAGCATCAGATCATGAGCCATCTCTCTCCTGCTCACAGCTCAGCAGACAAGAGACAGTGAGCTTGCCATTTGGATGTATTTGTTCGAAGCAGTTGTTAGTAAGTGTATAGCTCACTGCAGCTCTAGGAATTACCCCCAGGCCATCTGGCTTCATGCCCAACCACTCCATGTGAACTTCCCTGAATATAAAACACTAGAAAGTATAAAAATGTATTGACTTGTCTGCAGAAAAGATTTGCAGGCTGTTTGCTTTCTTGTAAAGTAAAAAATAACAAGGTTGATGTGAGCAAATAGAAAGACATAAAGAAGCTAAGACCTGTCAATAAAAAGACAAAGCATTATTCAGCTGAAAGTCATTCCACTGGGGATTATCTCTAAAAGCAATCTTTGTTTTTGACATCATGTTTTTAAAAGTTGCTTGAACTTTTCTTTAAAGAATGTGGTTATTTTCAAGATGACATGAAAGAGAGGATGAGAAAACATCTCATGGCAATTATAATTTCATTATTTGAAAAAATCTCCAGTAATCATGAAATTAAATACCAAGAGAACTACATGTCTGTGATGCTGAACATCACTGTGGGGCCCAGACTGGAAGTAACTGCTAATTCATAGTTTCTTGCAGATCTTGTTGGAGATTGAATTTCCCCTCAAAAGCAAGCCAGTTTCCCTTTACTGGAGTTACACTACTATGCATTCAGTACTTCACCAGAGATTTCAATCCTAAAGAGTAGTTCATATTCCTCAGAAGCAAGCCAGTGAATGAAAGTCAATATAGCTCCAATTCATGCTTTGATTAAATTGGGTTTCTAAGTGTTATGTGGATATTACTAATTTTAAGTAAGTGGACAAAGCCATATAACTGTACAATAAAATCCTTTTAGGTATAATTTATATTTCATCAGGTTTCTTATCTTCCTTGCATTAAGAAAGGTGAAAGAAGAATTACTTAGTATATCTATTAAAAAATCTGCAGATACCTGTTACTGGTTAAATACATACTCACAAACAGCTTTGTGTTGAAAAGATGTGTTTGTTTGGAAAGCTTTTGAAGACTTTCTAAACCAATGTAAAGATGCTGTATTTAATTACCAGAAAGGGATTCTTTGAAAAGACTACTGGGAGTTTATGTGCCAAATCTCTAACCTGGTAACTTAGTTGTTTTCTTCCCCAAATAGGGCAAAGAGAGCAACGCAGTGGGGCATATTCCCAAAGTCTCTGAATGATCTTTGCAGCTGTGCATGCTGTATCATACACCACATCTGGACAGCATTCAACACTCTCTTATGAGGGTGGGAAAAAAAAGGAGATGAAAACAAAGGTAGAAGTGGCAGGTGCCAAGGACATGGTACTATTTATGAGAAACATCCAATCAGCAAAAAATAAACTGATCCAATCAGTAAGAAAGTAATTTTGAAACTTCTCTTGCATATGAAAAAAACTTCTTGTGCTTCACAGCATGCTTCAAAACATATCAGTTTTCTGGTGTCAGTTTTCAATATCTATCATATTTTCTGTTTTTGTCTTTATTAAAAAACAAAAATATAGAGAAACTGTAATTAAAAACAACTTCTACAATCTTTTAAATCTGCTGTTGAATAAAAGCCAGCAGAGGTCTCACAAGGAAATATTAATGTTCAATTTTTTGTCTTTTTGGTAAAGATGAATATATAAATCAAAAGAATGGAGCACAAAAAATACCTTAAGAGTATCATACTATTTGAGGAGAACTGCCTTTTAAAAACACTATAGTTTATCTTTCATAATTGGAAGTATCATTAGTATTTTTGTCTTCAAATATGAATATATATGAAGTTTCTGCTGTTATAAGTACAAGATGGGTTCTATAAAGAATTATGGTAGCAATCACAGGTTTCCATATTAAGGTCAGCTGACTTTAATAGTCATGCTTAAGGGAAAGCACGTAACAGTAAGTACAATAAATGTATGCTATATTTTATCATCACATTTAGGAAATACATTAAAAATTGTCTGTTGGAATAGATTTTGCATCTTATTAAAAAGTAATTAAGAGTAATCTGAGATTGGGAGTAATTAGTATTATCAAAAAACTATTAACAGCATTAAGAATGTTATTGTTCTACTGTAAAGTCAAGATTTCCATTCTTTTCAAAGTAGAAAGCCTAAAAGATACATTGCTTTAAATAAGGTAATTACATGTACATTGGAGCATATCTTTTCACTGTAAAGACAATTTAAATTGAGGAGACCTCTAATTCAAATCAAGTGAAAAAAAAAACCTACTAATTTCATGCATTTTTTTAGGAATGCAACGAGAGTACCCTTGTTGGACAGGCTCCTGGAGTTGAACAGCAGTTTTCAGGAAAATTGTTCTTCCTTTTGCAGTCTGAGTGCTACATTTTTGTGTCTTGAGTGATTACATTCATGCCCAGAAGAAGCTGCTATTGATGTCTTGAGCTAATTTATGCTCCTTACTATTATTACCACAGTCAATGTTTAATTTATGGTATAATACTACTTAAAGAGCACAAACAGATGGGAGCTCATTGTAATCGCTGATGCATATACCCATTGGCAGACAGTCCCTCTCCATAAGGTCACACAAAAGCAACTTCTTTATTCATAAGGAGATGTAGAAGGAGGGTCTGCAGGGATCTGCAAGGTCTCATTAAAACTAATGATGGGCTGTCTGCATAGAGATCACCCTAGTTCTTAGATACTATAAGAAGAAAAGTGGGGTGAAAGCAGTCAAAGATTTACTGTGATTGGTAACAGAGTCTATTGGCAAGGTTATCAAGCAACTCTCAGCATAAAATGCTGATTTATGTTTGTGGCTAATTTTACCATGTTTAAGTGGTATCCTCTAGCTGACCTGATTTTGCAGGACAGAACTGGTGCTGGGAGTCTACAAGTAGGGTAAGGGGTAGGGAGAGAAAATGGGGCCAGGGAGAGATCAGAGATAAAATGAGGAATGGAGAAATGGTTGTGGTACTGCAGACACTATGAAATATTAAACACAGAGGCTTGCAAAGATCCTGGAAATGTCTGAGTAGGCATTCTGGAAGCCGGACTGTTCTGGGACTGTGGATCAGGGTGAGGGAAAAGCTGGAAAAGAAAGAGTGGAAGGAGCTTGTGAGGAGATGCAGTGTGTTCATGTTCTTAGAGCAAGGGAGGGAGATGCGGAGGGCACAGTTGCTCCTACCACTGAGTCTGACAACAGGGGCTTCTACA